>JASDQU010504427.1:49099-67846 GCA_032191745.1 Picea mariana | reverse complement strand
TTTTACCAGAACCCAGGCCAGCAGCCGAACTTTTCCTGGCAACCTAGTGCCAGTCAAACTCCAGGTCCCTTTTTCCATGGTTATCACCAACAACCAAAACTACCTTTAATAGCAACCTTACATTTGCCAGACTTGACAAGGTTGTTGAATGACCCTATCTGTCACGATCCACGTTGGCCCCCTATGCCGACGAAGTTGCCTTCGGACATACCAAAATTCGAGGCCAAGCCTAACGAAGATCCAAGAGATCATGTGACTACTTTTCACCTTTGGTGCTCATCTAATTCGTTAAAAGACGACTCTGTACAATTGCGATTGTTTCAACGTACTCTCATTAGGAGTGTCGTGAAATGGTACATTGAGCTTGATCGCTCAAGATACTCTTCCTTTGGCGAATTGGCAATGGCTTTCCTAAACCATTTACAATTACCTGTGAGATACGACGCTGGCACAGAATTGCTAGCCAATTTCGAACAGACAAAAGCAGACCATATCTCTGATCACATCCAAGAATGGAGACGTTAGAAGAGTTTAATTAAGGTGCCAGCCCCACCAGCATTCTTGCTTGAGTGGTTCCTTAAGTCTTTGGTCCCAAAATTATCCAAAGACGTCGCGACATCAGGAGTGTTTTTCGAAGAAGATGCCATCATGAGAGCTCAACAGCTTGAGATAATCTACTCTCAGTCTGGTTTATTATACGATATCTTGCCAGATGTGCCACACTCAATACTTGATAAAACCAGACAGAGAATTGGACCACATGTTGATGGTATTGTTGGTTCAGCACAAATAAAGCCTGTTGAACAACTGACGAAGCACTTGCAACAATTGTCTATAGAGCACACAGTGGCCAGCCAAACAACTGTCCAGGTTGCTCCCCCTACCCAAACGTCGGATGTACACAATGTGCAATCGACAAATCCAAAGGCCACACAACAGCCTAAAGGAAAGAAAATACAATGAAAGAAGGGTAAAGGGGATAAGAAACCCACTAATAATGCTAGCGAGGGAAACAATGAGAAACGGAAGGCGAGGTATCCGTGCAACCTGTGCACGGAAGACCACCCGACCCACCAATGTCCCCGGCTTGTACAGGCCCATAATTTTGTGACACAACAACAACCTGTTGTGTTAACCAATCCATTTCAACATGGGCAAAACCTAACCCAAGCCTCTACAAGCGCGGAAGGGGACAGTGAAGGACCCTCTCCGTCTTCGAATAATCCTGCATCCACGAATGTGTATATGATGAAAGGTGATGCTTTTATATTGACTAGAGCGCATGACTACAGTAAACCAAGCACTTCTGAGAAGGGAAAATATGTTGAAATCCCATCTCTTCCTCTCCAGATCGAGAAGACTTTGGGAGAAACAATGACATGCATCCTAAAAGGTGCGTTCAAGAAAGATTCTCACAACCCAAATGCAAGGGCCACCCAGAACTATTATGTGGTGGAGGATTTGTCTCAAACCCCTTGTGCAATGTCTGCTTTGGAGGTCCTCCAAAGATGCCCTTCCCAGAGTAAAGCTTTGTTAGCCGCTTTAGGATCTACCGAGACTTGTAATTCGGGTACAATCGTGATGGATACAACTGACTTAAAACCTCATCTGCCTTACCATGTAGCGTTTTAGATAGTAGTGGCTTGCCCCACGAAAACTTTTACTCGAAACATTTTTCGCACGGTGGTTGATGAGGGTGCCTCGACATGCATCATGTCGTTGGCATGTTGGAAGGCCATTGGCCATCCCATTTTGTCTCCATCACCTACTCTTCTCACTGCTTTCAACGGTCATTCATTCCGACCACATGGCATCATTCCCTCTTTCCCTGTGTAGCTAGGAGGGAAGACTGTGTGCATGTAGGTAAAAGTAGTTGACGCATCCCTCGACTACAATCTCTTGTTAGGTAAGAGTTGGACTTATGCTATGCAAGCAATGGTTGCTACAGTTTTCCAGGTCTTGTTGTTTCCACACGAGGGCTAGATTGTGACCATTGATCAATTGTCCTTTTCCAGACCTGACCCTTCATTGGAGGCATCTGCGGTCCCGATGATTGATAACCCCCAACCAGGCATTGTCAACGTAGGAGTTGGTTTGTGCCCATATTTGATGGGTACCTTCAATTACCCGCCCCCTCAAGGCGATGTCAAGTTCATATCAAACCACCATAAGGTTGAGATTTTCCAAGTTTTGTCATTTCGCATGACTTACCTCAACGATCCGTGGATACTTCCTTCCCCATCGGCCACGATGGAAGGGACAGGGCACCCTGGCATGTCCATGCCCTTGTTCACAATCGAAGTAGCATACGCTTTAGTCCAACAAGATTCGACCGACACAGATCCAACTTCTGCACAAGAGTTAGATCCGATTCTATAGCCTATTTGGGCTCAAGGCTCTCTCGCTGATACGGATTCGTTAGACTTAGTCTTGCCCTCCGACAAAGCAATAATTGAAGCAATGACTAGTCCGGACAAACCCTAGGACGATCTCCATCACAGATCATACTTGCTCCCAGAGTTAAGCAGAATCAAAGTAGGAGAATTAGCCTTGACTATGACTAGAGATAGGTCTTGTCCTATTAATTCATTAGCTACACATGAGGTTTATGCCGAGGGTAATATGGAAACTATCACTGAAATTATACCGATTAATATCTCCAGAACCCCTGGTGTCGTGGAGAATGTTTTCGTCGGAGCTGACTATTCCCCTGAAGAGATTCAAATCTACACAGATCTATTTAAATAATTCCACGATGTTTTTGCCTGGCCTTACAAGGAAATGCCAGGCATCGATCCAAAAATAGTCGAACATGAAATCACAACTTATCTGGATGCCAAGCCTGTTCGGCAGAAGCTTCATCTAGTTAATCCCAGGAAAGCAGCAACCATTAAAGTTGAAGTCAAGAAACTGCTAAAAGCTAGTTTAATCTATCCTATCCATTTGAGCCAATGGGTGTCAAATCCCGTGTCGGTCAATACGAAACAGGGCACGATTCGCGTATGTACGGACTTCCATGATTTGAACAAGGCCTGTCCAAAAGATAATTTTCCCACGCCATTCATCGACCAGATAATTGATGAATGTGTAGGTTGCGAGGCCTTTTCTTTCATGGATGGTTTTTCAGGATATAATCAGATACAAATCAAACCCAAAGACCAACAAAAAACTGCATTCATTTGTCCATGGGTTACATTTGCCTATCGTAAGATGCCTTTTGGTCTCAAAAATGTTGGAGCTACCTTCCAGCAGGCCATGTCTTTTGCTTTCCATGATCTCAAGAATATAGTCGAGGCCTATTTAGATGATTTAGCATCTCAATCTTGCAAGAGAACGGATCATCCCACACACCTCCGACTTATCTTTGAGCGATGTCGCTACTTCCGGATTCGCTTGAATCCAAACAAATGCAGCTTTTGCATAACATCAGGACGTTTGTTAGGTTTCATAGTGTCAACACCATGGATCATGGTCAATCCTCTCAAGGTTGAGGCAATAGTTCAGTTGCCTCCCCACGCACAATCCTTCAACTTCAGAGTCTACAGGGCAAGGCAAATTTTTTAAGGCGTTTCATCGCCAACTATGCCGAGATCACAAAGGGCTTTATGTGCTTACTGAAGAAAGACATTCCTTTTCATTGGGACAATGCCGCTCAATGCTCCTTCGAAGCATTGAAACATGCCCTCACAACTGCCCCTCTGCTTCGACCACCCAGCTATAACAAAGATTTCTTATTATACCTGGCTACAGTAGAGTCAACCATCAGCAT
This sequence comes from Picea mariana, assembly GCA_032191745.1. Classification (NCBI taxonomy): domain Eukaryota; kingdom Viridiplantae; phylum Streptophyta; class Pinopsida; order Pinales; family Pinaceae; genus Picea; species Picea mariana. The sequence goes on along the minus strand of JASDQU010504427.1, from coordinate 64,077 downwards.
GGTTTTAGTTCAAGAAGATGATTTTCTCTCAGAATATGTGATCTATTATCTGAGCCGAGGCCTAGTCGGACCAAAACTCAATTATTCTCATATCTAAAAACTGGAGTTGGCAACAGTCCATGCTGTTCAACGGTTCTGTCATTATGTTTTGTTTCACAAGACCACCGTCATTGTCGTTGTGAATCTGTTTCAATACGTGTTGACATGATGGGTCATCAGCGGAAAGATTAGTATATAGATAGTTTTCCTTTAGGAATTTGACTTAGATTTTGTTTCAACGAAATCCAAAAGGTCACTGGTCTTCGCAAAACTCATCTCGGAACTTCCGATCGCGTCAAGTGATGTTATGCCCAAAGAGTCACCTATCAGAGGAGATATGTTTTTTATCGCATCTTCGGATCCCTGGTATGGAGATATACTTGTCTATCTCCAGACTTTGAAGTGCCCCACCTCTGCTTCTCATGATGAGCATCGCCATATACGCCATCAAGCTAAGAATTATCTCATGCTCGACGATACATTATATCGAAGAGGTGTAGACAGCATCCTGCGCCAATGCCTCACTCACGAAGAAGCAGTTATCGTGCTTAACGATTGCCATACTGGAGCATGTGGTGGTCATTTGTCTGGGTTGGCAATAGCCCAAAAGATTTTACGAGCAGGTTACTTCTGGTCGACACTAATCAAAGATTGTATTGAATCAGTCAAGAAGTGCCACCCATGTCAGATCTTCTCTCGGAAGATGAGGCCACATCCCGCTCCCATGTTTCCTGTCATCACAGTTGGTCCCTTCACCAAGTGGGGGATTGATTACACTACATGCAACCCTCCTACAGCAAGGGGGCACCGTTATATCATCGTATTCGTATACTATGTCACGAAGTGGGTCGAAGCTATGCCAACATTTAAAGATGATGGGGAGACTACAGCTCTCTTTTTATTTAACCAAATAATAGCAAGGTTCGGCGTCCCTGAGCAAGATTGTCACTGACCATGGCAGTCACTTTCAGAACCAAATGATGATTGAATTAACATCAAATTTTCGGTTGTGTCAAGAACATTCGTCATCCTAGTACCCCCAAGCAAATGATCAGGTGGAAGCTGTAAATAAATCTCTTAAGACCATCCTACAGCGAGCGATCAACTTAGCCAAGTCAAATTGGCATTTGGTGTTATACTCAACATTATGGGATTACCGAACGTCTGTTAAGAATGCAACCAGTTTCTCACCTTTTCAACTCATTTACGGGCTGGAAGCAGTCTTGCCTATAGAATGTCAGATCACGTCCCTAAAATTGGCAGTACAGTTATTGCCAGACACTTCTCCACTTGAAGAACGGTTATTATACCTTGAGCGGCTCAATGAGCAGCGTCGTGATGCGGCCCTGGCCAACGAGGCTCACAAACAAAAATTCAAGTGTGAGTATGATCGGTTCGTTCGTCCTTGGATTTTCTCTGAAGGCGACCTTGCCCTGGTCTATGACCAANAGACACTTCTCCACTTGAAGAACGGTTATTATACCTTGAGCGGCTCAATGAGCAGCGTCGTGATGCGGCCCTGGCCAATGAGGCTCACAAACAAAAATTCAAGTGTGAGTATGATCGGTTCGTTCGTCCTTGGATTTTCTCTGAAGGCGACCTTGCCCTGGTCTATGACCAAGATAAGGACCCCCTGGGGGCAGGAAAATTCAAACCCATGTGGTTCAAACCTTTCATCATAAAAGAAGTTCTAAAAAAGGGTGCTTATCGTTTGGTTGACTTTGAGGAAAATGCTTTGGCAAAGCCTAGAAATGGGCTCTACCTCAAGAAGTATTACTCATAGGTAGGTCACCTTGGATAACTTTTTGTAACATATGTATAGTCTTTGTACTATTACTTTCTGGTTTCTTTTCGTATTATGGATGTGTCGTTTTTGATGTTATCTTTTGTCACTGTGGCATATGTCAAGTGAATCAGAGGTGTTCATTGGGTACGCAAACAGTGCTATCTGGCACACTCGGAGGCTTGCCTCCACAGCTTGGGTAATTTTTACACCTTGAGGCCAGTTATTATCTTTCGGAGGTATATGCTTAGGTGACACCACAAACAATGTCGTTGAGTACAGTGCAGTTATTGAGTTGCTGCGTGACGCCCTGTCATTTGGTATCTCTCATCTTCGGGTCTATTTAGATGCTCAGTTGGTTGTGTCCCAGTTAAATAGAGTCTACCGTGTTCATGATCCGACTTTACACCGACGATTCCTTAGGGTACGTCTCTTAGAATGAAGCTTTGATTATATTACATATTTTCATGTTCCTAGAAGATTAAACCAAGTTACAGATACTCTAGCTAATCAAATTTTAGACTAGCATCTTGCACACATATAAAAAGACATACACATAAACATGTAAATACATTTTTAAATAAAATATGATCCATAAGACACAAAAAGACATAAAAATCCATATATAATATCATAATCATCAGAGTACATAGGTGGACGCAAGCGCCTCAAAAAATATGACCAGTAACGAGTCATGGGGCTTATGCCCTCAAAAAATATATACAGGTGGAGCTATCAAAGTCTAGACTAACTAAGGTCATGGCCTGTGGGACCTGTTGTAATAATCAACAACGTTTTCCAAACACCGAAACAGTCGTACCCACGTCCGTGGTGCCCCCACTACATGAGGCTGCATGGATGGTGGTAGATCTTCAATCTCTGCCATAGGGATGGTGAGAGTGAGCGAGGTAAAATTTCGCTCAACTTGTCTCAAAACCCTCTCAACCTCACCGACTGGAAGCTCTCCTGCTGCTGCTGGTCCCCCTGCAGCGGCAGGTGTGACCCCTGGCCAAGGATGACGCATGTTCCTCGCATAATCCACAGGTCATGAGGGTCCCACATCTGCACACAATAGACATGTATCTGTCAAATACTCTGATATAAAAAATGATATATAAAAAAAACAACATAAAAATTATATATGTTTCAAAAAAAAAAATGATGCAAACTTACCCATCTCGCCTCGCTCCTCACCTGGAGGTACAGGGATATTGGGATCTCTCAAGAAATCAATCCCAGCATAAGGATAATCCTCTATGGCTGGGATCTGCCGCGACAACCAAGAAAAGCAGTCATCATCAAAGGACTCATTGGTCCTTCCACCACCCTGTCATGGTAGCAACACTGCCCATCTGTAAACCACAGGAAGAGAGGCATGATGTCCTCGTACCACCACTTGAGGACTAAAACTAGGAACTCTTTCAAAGAAGAAAGAGCATAGATCGTCCTGAACCCGAAGTTCCTCTGCGTCTGCAACCGGCAATCTGCCAGCTGCCAGCTTCTAGAAGATGGATACTCTACATGTATATCTTTTTGATTCCGAGATGTAGCTCCGATGTGTATTGCTCGCGGCTACACTTTATATAGTTATATGACATGGATCTACAGTGTATTTGATTGGTAGCCATGATTTTATCCTGAGCATGGGTATGCCCGCCTCAGTGAGACAATTATTATTTTGCAGACGGCACCTCCCGATTTCTGGTCCCTGGGCTCACTTGTTCGAAACATCGGTGAAGATTGTTAATGTATTTCGGTCATCAGATACTCTTCTGACCTCACACATTAGGGGGCATCTGTTATAACCCTAATTTGCACCAAACATGCTTACCTGGCATCATGCCATCTCAAATTCCTTCTTTTCCAAAATACTGTTGAACAACTCTTCTTAAAAATCCCTTTTATAAAAACCCACGCACCCTACTCCATTATTGCACGCATGTACACGCTAGCTGACCCAAGATGGCCCACGTGTACCTACAAAAGCATAGAAAAAGAAAAGTTGTTGATGGAACACACAGCTTTGGGTAAGTTAACTAAACCTTTCGGCCATGCATGGTCGGTCACTCGACCAAATACCTAGCTTCTTCTAGCCTATAAAAGAAGGGTTAAGGGTCCCATTTGAAAGGAGGAGAGTCATAGTAAAGAAACTATACTCGATTAAGCATTCCCTTTGTCCCAATGTTTAGCCATCCTTGTGCAAAGAGAAGTATAGAGAAAAGCAGTTGGAAGACAGTGGAAGAAGAGCCCAGGACAAGGATCGAGGAGTAGTAGCAGACTTTATCATTGTAAGGTATCATTGTGAAGTTAATAAAAGAATTGTTTTTCCCGTCCCACCATATGAGGTTGTCATTATTGGAATATTGATTGTATGATTGATTAAATCTCTAATGCGTTAGTTCATAGATCAAATGCATGTGGAGTTCTTTGTTTGTCTTTAGTGAATGCAAGTCAACATTGGGAGGAGATTTGCAATCAAAGAACGACCAAGCGTGAAAAGGGATCGACGTCAAACATGAAAAATAAGGTACGTCAACTTAATCTCTTGAGCCTTGTATTTACATATGAGTAATGGGGGTTTAGGCATGGGATGATGATAAAAAGTAAGAATCTTTAGGTCATTTATGCATGCATGATAAAACCCTTAGTGCTAGTCCGTAGGAGGGATTTCCCACCCACAACAATAATCATTTAAACACATGCCACCTAGTAACTCCCTTACATACCTTCAAAATTTGAATATATAAATATCAGAAATAATTGAAATCATATCCAAAAATATGTAAATATCCACATTATCCCAAAAAAATAGCTTGTTGTCCAAACTTTTTGCAGACCATTGTCTTCAACAACTCAATCATAAAAACACATAAATTAAAATCCATACTTTCCACTCTGAGAGGCAATCCTTATTTTATCACTGATGTCCCCCTTTGACTTCCCAGAAGTAGCATTAGGTTGATTTGAACCTTGAGGTTGTATCTCACTAATAACATGGGAACAATCATCCTTCAGATGCATACGGGAGGACACTAATTTTGAAGAGTCATTTGAAGGAGAGGAAAGGGAGGCAACATCTTTTCCTTTATCTTGCACATGGGGGACATCAGTTTTGAGCCTTTTACTAGCATGAGAGGATTAAACATGTGAATGCACAGGGGCAATTTGAACATTAGGATTTATAGGTGGTGGAGGAGGTAATGACAAATTGGGTCAGCCACGATTGTGAGAGACAAACGGATTGACAATCTCTTGCCATCCATCATTTGCAGGGACTTCTGGTTGCATGGACACATGAGGAGGCACAAGAATACCAGGGATGTTTTGAGTCTGAAAGGGGGGTCGCTCTGGTCGAGGTTGTACTATTCCTTGCCCGATCCAGTTAAACAAGCCAGCCTGGAATAGTTGGTTCAGTTCCTAGGGTTCAACAACAAAATGAATGGAGAATCTATTCCTTCTAGGACCTATGTTCCAGTTACCTCTTCCTCTATTATTTCTACCATGGCTTCCCCTACTGAAGAAACTCATCATGTATGCAACAATTCATTAGTAATTAGCCCTTAATAGACCATACATGACATTTTGCTTGCATGAAACAATTTTTGGCTCGGGAATTGACACAAGACTCATGCAAAGCCATCCATAAGAAATCATTTAATAATTTCCAAGTGAGCAGGGGGTGGATAGGATTCATGGGACATATGGAGGGAGTGTAATGAGCAAAAAAAGTGATATAATGAGAGGGGACAAATACATGAGTATTTCTCGGCAATAAATAAAATAATTTAACTGTGCAATCAAATACCAAAAATATCAGTTACCAACCATTATTGTGTCATGTCCTTTGTCACTGTTATATAGATTTTTTAAATTTATTTTATAGAATAGGGCTTGTTAAAATGAAATTGGGATTATGAGGGGGATATAATGAGTGAAAAAGTGGTAGCATGATAGGGATGTAATATGGATATTGTTTGCCCACATGGGTGTAGACCGATTGGCAAGTGCCGTGTAAATGGAAGGAAATATGTAAAGGAGGTCTCATGTTCGATTCTCACCCCGATTTACTTGTGCTCCATGCTTGCGGGTTGTGTGGCACACCTGGTTTTATAGTGGTAGCGGACGGGTATCAACCACGTGTCACGCGAGTACGAGAACCGGGAGTTTCCGATTCCCCCAATAAAAGAAAAAAAAATTATGGATATTGTTCATATAAAAATAAATCAAATCAAACAATTTAACATAACTTTGTTCAAACCACCGTAATTCAGTCAGCATTCACTTTTAAAACCACCATCTAAACTGTCACTTCTTTGACATATTGCTTGTTGACTTCAAAAAATAATTCATATGCCCATAAATACTCAATTACAGTAGCCCTTGCATCTATATAATATTTATATAGCAGTCATGATAACAACATTGTCATTTATATGATAAACATAATGATTCGTTGAGCCATAGTCATTCATATTTCAATGCTAAATACTTTTCCTTTTAAAACCAAATAGAAATATGCACAGTGATTCCAGCCATCCACATCCAATATTTATTCCTTAAACTCAAATAAGAATAGGCCCAGTATCAACCACCATTTTTCGATTTTCCAAACATTGTTCGACATAATCAACTGGGCATTAAAACTCATAATCGGGCCCCAATCCATTCACACACAGGTGTTCATCCAATATAATCAACATAAGTATTGATTTTAAATAGCATTCAACCAATAACATGCAACTCTGAGCCTAAGCTTCACATAATTTAAACATGTATAGACTTCTTCTAAAAATTGTCCAACGAGAGAGAGAGCCAAATCGTGCCCAATCGACCAAGCGAACACACAGTGCTCTTTACCCTTGACTGGATTTGAAACAATATCAAGATCATAATTAGGGTTTAAACACGGTGAACATAGAGTAATAATAGATGGCTCAATTAAAGGAATAATTCCTCGAAGACACAGACATCTCGTGCCGTTTTCAAATTCACCAAAAACATATAATATTTAGCAATATTCTTGATAGTGAGGGTTATCAAATGATAGTCAACCACCTTCAACAGAGAACGAGAGGAAACGAACTCTTAAAAGCATTGTAAAAAGAATACCCAAGCACAACCCATGGTCAACCAAAGCACATATAAAGTTTCCATTAAAGTTCTAGGTGATACTAAACCTGGTTGTGCCATGCTTCCAAGCAACAACGATAATCTCAATTCCATGATAAATAACAGCTCAGGGCTCAGCCAAGACATGGCAAGAAACACTCCAACTCTCAACAGTTCACATTGCAACCCATAAAATCCAAACATACTAACCACAAAGACAAAAAGGAGTGGAAAAACTTAACACCAAGACTGGTTGTAAAACCCACGTGCAAAAACTCAGAGCTTGCTAAACTATAATCATAAGTTCCACAGAGAACCAGACCAAAAAAAACCAAGCTAATTGAACATGCCTTTCTGTGCTTTAACCAATTAACCCATGCACAGACTACACACAACAAGGAATAACCATTATTCTTTCTTTAAAATGCCGACAGTCTAGAATATTCACAAGAAGAACCCATGGACACAGCACTAATAGACAGTCCAAAAACTTAAGAAAAACAGAGACCTCAAGCAATTCTGAGCCAAAAATCGATTCATAATGCAAAGGAATCATCATGGATGGAAAAATAAGGAACCATACCTGGAAACGCTTGCCTGAGGGAGAGAGTTAGACTGTATCTTCTTTCACAACCAAAAATTGTGGAGCATCAACAACCACCAGAGCCAAAAAAACAAATGCAAGTATGGCTAGGGTGACGGCCTAAGGGGTTGTTTGAGTGATGTGCAATAAATGTGCATCGCTTCCTTCCCCAACCTCATTCAATTCAATGTACAAGACAACCAATTCACCATAACTCTAAGCATTAATCAACCACATATTTCATAGCCATATACCATTTGCATAGTGCGCCACCTTTGGTAAACTCTTTTAAAAATAAAAATAAAATGTGCCATAATGTTACCCCATATGCATCAACATATCTCATTTAACAAAGTGCATAAGTCTAGCAGCAAGGGTTTATGTGCCCTCCTTTTGTCACAATAGCACATAAAATTTGGTCTTGTATATAGTCCTTTTGTTTAGAAGAGCTCTCATATCATCCCCTTGTATAAAATCATATGTAAAACAATTAATCCATGTTTAATTGCAATGTCAAACAAAACTGAAAATAATCCTTTTATCCATAGTACAACCATCATTTGCGAGTGACCATCAAAACCATCTAGCCATGCAACGATCAACCAACCATCTTATGTTGTCATAACAATTAAAACCATGACTTGAATCATTAATTGTAGAAGACTGTGTTGGCATCATCATAACAACAAACAAAAAATATGAGTGCACCACATCCATCATGGCGCCATTAGTCTACAAGGGAGTCCCACCTACTAGTTTATTATTATTATAAATATATAATAGAGATTGGAAATCATTTGTGAGCAGTGTTTATCGTTGAGTTTTTTAAGCGTCAACACACAACACCTGCTTATATCACATACTTGATCATGTATGGACCTAAATAATGCATCCTATACTTCCTGGGGTCATGCATGAACTTGATGTTGTATAAAAATACTAAGTCTCCTAGTTGAAACCTTTTTTGTTTAATATGCCTATCATGCCATGATTTTTCTCTTGCCTTCTGGACTTGTTGATGGAATCTTGCAACAAATCAGTCTTCCTCGAGTTGTAACAACTGTGACAATATTTCCTCTATTGTGCCAGAGTCCAAAAGATCTGTAATCACTACAATGCATAGGCTTGGCACAATAAATTCCATCGGAAGTACTTATTCTTTCCCATATACCAACCTAAAAGGTGTCTATCCTGTCAATTTTTTGTTTGTAGTCCTATATTCCCATAATATTAGAATCCTTAAGTCCCAATCATCCCTTCCTACGTTGCAGATCTTGGTCAGAGCATTCTCTAAAATTGTATTAAAGGATTCTACTGTCCCATTTTCTTGAGGGTGATACGGTGTGCTCCTTTGGTGGTGAATTTGGAACTCCTTAGTCAATGATGCAATCATCTTATTCAGGAAGTGTGTTCCTTGATCACTCAATATAATGTGCGGGCAGCCAAATCTTATAACGACATTCTCAAATAGAAATCATGCAACAGTTCTCATGCTACAGTTTGTGACCAATGTTGCTTCTACCCATCTTTTCAAATACTATGTCGCAGTGATTATATACCTAGATCTTGATCTACTGGATAATGGATTGATCAATCCAATGAAATATATTGCACATTTCTCAAAAGCATGAAGTGTAACTTGTGGATGCAAGGTCATCTCATCCCTTCTAGATGGCTTTCCAACCCTTTGAAAAACATCACATTCCCGACAATATTCCTTAGCATCCTTTTGAAGTGTGGTCCACCAGATCCCTATGCACAAAATATTCTGTGACATTGCTTTACCTACGTAGTGTCCTCCTGCAATCCATTTGTGTAGTTCTGAGAGTATCATTTTCCTTTCATGCTCTAACACACATTGTCTTAATATCCCATCTGCATCTAACTTGTATAAGTTCCTTGCAATTAGCTGATATTCCACTTCCTTAACCACTAATTGTTTCTTTTGTGCAACTGTCATGTTTGAGGGAGCCATTCCTATACTTAAGAATTGCACAATGTCTATGAAGTAGTCATCCACCATTCAAACTGCAAATAAATTTGCATCTGGTAAACTATCATCTAAGTTCCTCGTATACTCACCTGATAGAATGCATGATAAGTGATCTGGTCCTGCATTCAATTTTCTTGCCTTAACAATGACTTCAAAGTCATGCTCTTGGAACAATATGCAAATTATCCCCACCAACACTAGCTTGTTCACCAAGCATCTTAGTGCATAATGGTCTGTATACATCTTGAAATTAGAACCCAACAAATAGTGCCTAAACTTTTGTAGTGCATACACCATTGCCAATCCCTCTCATTTTGTCGTAGTCTAGTTATTTTCTATTGTTGATAGCTTCCTACTTGCAAATGCAATTGGATGCTCTAACTCTCCTTCTCCTGGATGAGATAATACACACCCAAAGCTATGGATGATACATCCACTTGAACATGAAATTCCTTCTTCCAATCTAGGAATATTAAAATTGGTGCAGTCACTAACTTCTGCTTTATTGTGTCCAAACCTTTCCAATAGTCCTCGTTCCATTGGAATTTAGCTTCTTTCTTCAACAACTTCTCCACGGGTCATGTAATTTGTGCATATCCCTTAATGAACTTCCTATAGTATCCTGTATAGCCCAAGGTTTCTCTTAACTGTCTTATTGATGCAGGTGGTTGTAAGTCCAAAATCACTACAATCTTGGCAGGATCCACCAGTAAGTCTTGCTTACATACCACATGACCCAACAAAATTCCAAAAGGCACACAGAAAATAAATTACTTCAAGTTCAATGAAATGTGATATTGTCTACACCTATCCAAAACTAATCTTAGTACTTCTATGTGATTCTTCAAAAGACTAAACATAGTCCAATCATCTAAATAAACTTCAAGGAACTTATGAATAAATTCTTTAAAGGTTGCAACCGCTACTCTTGAGAAAATTGCAGGTGCTTTCTTCATCCCAAAAGGTGTCATTGTGTACTGGAAGCTTCCCCACTCTATTGCAAAAGTAATATTATATATGTCTTCCCATGCAATCTTTATCTGGTGATATCATGAGAATCCATCCATGAAGGAATAGGCCTCCCACCCCCCTACATTTTCTAGCACTTCATTTGTAAAAGGTGTCGGAAATGGATCATGTAGACATGCATCATTTATCTTTCTTAGGTCTACAAAAATTATGATTCCCTTGTTTTCTTATCTTGTACTACCATGAGACTTATCCATTATGATTCCACCATTTGTTCAATAGTTCCTGCTTCTAACATTTTGTCTATCTCTACCTTTACCTTATCTTTATACTTCGGATTTATTTTATAAGGTCTATGTCTTACTGGCTTAGCATCTGGTTTCAAATGGATCTTCATTTCTCCTAGCTCACCAACTATCCCTTTCATTTATGCAAACGTGGTTGGGAATAGATCCTGATACTTGAGCAGTAAGTCTGCAATTTTTTCCACAGTTTCATCATTCTAGTAGTCTCCTATATGCGTAAACTTTGGATTCTCTTTTGTCCCAATATTTACCTTACGTGTCTTTAGTGGTTGTGCATACGCAGCAAATTCAATCTATGGACCTTCCACTATGCATTTCCCATCRGTTTCAGGTATTTGTATATTTCTTGGATCCTCCTCATCCTAATCTTCTTGAGCCACATTATAACATTCCAGTAGTTCATGAACTTTCATAGAAGTTCTATGCRCACTACACACAAGTACTACATCCATCGGCCCTTCTTCCAAAAAAAACATGGYTTGAATTGCCTACAAAGCTGCATCTACCAATGGGGATTCATCTCCAAAAGTAAATGTTATCTTAAACCTTTGAGTTCCCTCATCCCGATTTGTGGTTTCTCGATGCATTTCTAGTTCCAAGTACCAATTCTTGGGGATCGTATCCAATGTATGTATGAACTTATGTGTCCATTCCTTCTTTGATATCCAACTCCATATCTTTTTGCATTGTGCAATATGATCTGTTGGGTCACTTATTATTGTGTTGTATACTCAACCTAGGTACCAAATATAACTAGCATTAATCTTTTCACTGAGACTAGCCTTCTATTCTTTCTTTATGTGAAGCCCACCATATGGTTGGAGTGGCCTTCAAGACACCATCTACTGCCAACAATATTTGTTGTTCAGGTATATGCAACTCAAGCGCCTTTACAAAAGAGTTTATTTCATTCAAACCATTATACTTGGGCAGGTCACATAACTCCGTTCCAATCCATCGCAATGATTGAGTAATGCGAGCACACTTTCTGGTTGATATTTCATGCATCCTTTGCTTCCAATGTTCCAATCCTTCCTCTGAATATGACGCACATGAGCTAATTCTTCTCCAACTTAGGGCGCCATCTGCATTTGGATTAATGTAGTCATCCATTTGTGTAGTCATGTTATATAGGTTATCAATTTTGTTCCCTTTAGCTGGTTCGATATACCTTTGTCCTTTTGTCGGATCCAACAGTGCAGTAACTTTCAAGTACCCTACTTCAAAAATTATTTCATTTTTCTTCAGATTAGTAATTGATTGATTTTCAAAGGCCCATCCAAACCCCATTAGTGCTAGGTATGGATGACTATTATCCACAATATCACTGACTTAGAAATTTTCTACACTGCGCACTTTGTCTGTATTCATAGGTGTCCTTAATAACTAACCAATTGGTACTATTTTGTGTTGGTTTGCCAATATTAACTAGACGGGAGACCAAATCAACTTAGGCTTCCCCATCATTTCCCATGTTTGCTTCAACAAAACATTTACATCAGATCCCGAGTCTAAAATGACCTAGTCCATGTCATAATTCCCAATCTGTGCACTTAAGCTCAACTCTCTGTTGGTCCTCTTTTTGTGCAGCCTGATTCACCACCCTATGTGCAGTATGGAATTATCTTTCTTGCACGCAATGATCAATCATTCCATGAAATGCACTCAATGCAGTTTCATCTTTCATCAATGCTAAACAACTTTTCAGAAAAAATTTCAAGGGGCCTTTCTGGGGTAGTATGATCATAGATCAAAGGCATGTCAACCACAGGGGTTGCATATGATGTTGATGCGATACAATCTGGTCCTAGTATCTCATTTTTTGTCTTTTTATATATCTCTTTTTCTTGTTTTGGGTCAAATTTCATGATAGGTGTTGTTAATTTCCTCACCCATCTCTCCCTCGCCTCCCTCTGTTTGTCGCGTCAGCTCCTGTCTTAGCTATTCCATGCATGACAACTGATATTTTGGGTCATTCATCACATATCTCTGTTGATACCTTTTGTACATTCTGATTCAGGTTTTGGTTCTAATTCCCTCTTGCCTCCCACTTCGCAAGTAATTGAGGATAGTCTTCTATCACATGATCCAATTCCCTACAATATGTGCAAGTTGTACAAGGATTTAGGTAGTCACGAGCTAAGTGTCCCGGTTGATTACAACTGTAGTAGATTATTGGGCCTCTACCTCCTCTGCCAAAACTTTCTCTGCCTCGACCTCTGCCAAAACTTCATTTGCCTCAACCTCTACCAAATCCTCCTTGGCTTTTTGGATTAAATTCTCTCTTATTATTATATTGTGGACCACCTCCTTCTGTCACAGCATTTTCCTCCTAAATTATATACACGTCTAAAGTGTGCTCTCTCATCAAATCAAATGCACAAAATTCCTTCTCTTCATTCCCTACTGACTTGCAAAAGATACAAAATAAGTTTCAAGGCATACTCTGGTATTTTTGTAGCAATGGACAATTAGGTGGATGATGTTCCCATGTCTTACATATTTCGTAGTACCCCCCTTCTAGTAATAGGTTCATTGCTCCAGTTTCCAAATATTGCGCAAAGGTTGGGCATTCATCCTTATGGTGGCCTTCAGTCCTACACTTGGTACACCAGACTTGTTCCCACTTCTCCTTTCCTTTCGTCGGTTCTGCTAATTGAATTTTCAAGGCATCTACTAGGTCTGGACTTGAGCCATACCCCCACCATCTCTTACAAGAGATGCTTCTAGTTTCATCACAATATCCAAACCTTCAGGATGTGATGTAACCTTTTGTTGTATCAACAAGAAGCGAATGTATGGTAATAGTTCTGTAATAAACCATTCTCTGTGTTATTGATCAGGAATTTGAAATTTTAACCTGCCCATCAAATCCTTAAATCTTTTATCATAGTCCCACACTGACTCAGTCCATGCTTGTTTGATTTCCTTCAATTTTGTGATGTACTGCAACTCAGACTTCAGCTTCTTGAACTCCTTCAATAATTCTTGTTGAATTCTTGCCATTGTCCTTGCTTGACCTACTGGTGTGGTACTCTGCAATTTCATGTACCATACTAATGTGCGACCTCTAAACATTGTTGCCAACTACGCAATCTTTTTGGCCTCATCCTAGACATTCATCGTAGCCCAAATTGTCTCAGATACAAATAGATTTTGTTTTGGGTCCTTCAACCCAGCTCCCTAGAACTCAAGCATTCTCAATGTGTTGTCTAACCCTGCCATGGTGTTTTGTGCAGTACCTCCCCCCAGTGATGTTGGTTGACTCTTACTCGACGTACTACTTCTACTGCTCTGGATATTGTTGTTTTGTCTTCCCTGCTAACTTTATGTACTTTCGACAAATCCTCAAATGTTATCTTAGATCTAGGTGATGCACATGAGATCGTGGAATCAACATAGGATCCAGCCTTAGTAGGACTTAAAGACTCTAATGTTATAGGATTGAACCGAGAATCCTCTTCCTCTCCTGATATGTGTGGTATTTTTATGATCTAGACTATTGCATGGGGTACTCACCTCTCATACTAACTACGTGGCTCCCTAGTATTCAACCTCTTGTACCTTATTCCACTACGCAATACCCCAAATTCATCTTCTTCTTCTGGGATAGCTTCCTCATTTCTCTACATCCTCGGACCCTCCCTTCCTTAGTTATTTCTTTCTTCATTCCTTCCTACCTTAAGACTATCCCCTAGTCATCCCCCAGTTCCCCTATGTGCATGAATCCCCTTAGCAATCAAATTCCATCATCATCACACATTTTTTGCACAACAACATCGTTATCTAGGTACCCAATGCTTTCATAAACCTTCCACACGGACCCTTCAAGAAATCCCTCTCTACAACACTATATCATTGGGTACAATATACTGCAAATTTTGTAATATAACCCCCCAGTATGATTTTCAACCAAAAATTGATTGTGCAAGAAGTAGTATTACTTACATAATTCAATTATCTTACCAGCTCAGGGGTCCAATTCCTCGAAGTTGTAGTTTGGTATCTTCCAGTATTCTCCGCTAACCTTTCTAACCATTCTGTTAAAATAATCAGAAATTCACCAAAGAAAATTGCATGTGGCTCTATGAACACATACCTTTGCAACAATTGTTCATCGCTCATCTGAGGTTTTCTATTCTCTCCTCGGGAAAATTTTGGTTCCTTCCTTTCCAGCCATTCAACGATCTCTTTCTT
>JASDQU010504427.1:35807-49049 GCA_032191745.1 Picea mariana | reverse complement strand
AGTAGTATTACTTACATAATTCAATTATCTTACCAGCTCAGGGGTCCAATTCCTCGAAGTTGTAGTTTGGTATCTTCCAGTATTCTCCACTAACCTTTCTAACCATTCTGTTAAAATAATCAGAAATTCACCAAAGAAAATTGCATGTGGCTCTATGAACACATACCTTTGCAACCATTGTTCATCGCTCATCTGAGGTTTTCTATTCTCTCCTCGGGAAAATTTTGGTTCCTTCCTTTCCAGCCATTCAACGATCTCTTTCTTATTCATCCTCCAAAAAATTCCCTCGATTACAGATTTTGGGTCCCGACAACGAAACCATTTTTTGGCTCTCGATTATAAGACTCTAGGTTCAATTTATTCAGCCAACAAAACCCTTTAGATACTGACCCTTTTGGTATCACTTGCAAGCAAATGAAGTCTCACCTGAGGCATCTACTAGGGTTGCAGGAACAAATTTTAGGTAGGGACGAGGGGATGTGAGGTTATCATCGTATCCATTACTATTTATCCACCCTATGTGCAATACCTTTATTCATATACTTTGTTAGTTAACAAACTCTATTGTGTAAAACCCTTATAACATAGATTGCAACATAAGTAACCCATTGTAGCATTCCTTATTACTGTGCATCAATCACATAGTAAACAGATCTATACTAATCATGCATAAATCTAACATCCCTGAGAAATCACATCAACACAACACATTCAGACACAATATTTTAACATGGTTCACCCAATCCTTGGGCTACATCCACGATGACTGGCTTATGTATTAATCTTCATGCAATAATCACCTCAGGTCTGGGCACTGCGCTTACAATAGATCAAACATATCATACTATCCAGACCTACCTAGCCGCTTTGTAGTGTAAGCCTCTCTCTCTCTCTCTCTGCAAAACCTCTCCAAAACCTCAAGTAAGGATTCTCACTCATACGCAAGCTAATCTCTTACTCTCAACAGCCTTTTATTCCCCAACCCATTACATATTTATACATAGAGTTAGGGATCAGAACCCTAACAGTTTATCCCAAAACCCTAATATGTCCTAGTTGTTTTCCTTCTTTTTTTCCAACATGCTATTTTTCCTACTTTTATGCCAGCGTGCTACTTTTCCTTCCTTTGCACCCGCATGTTTCTTTTCCTTCCTTTGTGCTTGCATGTTGCTTTTCCTTCCTTTGTGCCTAGATGCTACTTTTCCTTCCTTCTTTTGTGTTCGCTTCGACTTGTTCTTTGACCCCAMAAACTACTCCCTTTTCTTCTTTTGTGTGCGCTCTTCAAAACTTAGTTATTCAAAATGCTTGTCCAATAAGTAGTACAGCTAAGGGCATGGTTGAATCTCCTTATTTAGTGCCCTGAGATATTKGGATGAGTACTACTGTTGGACCCTGCACATATATCAAAGAGCTATAACACCTAACACTYCCTTGTCCCCGGGACCCAGTAACCTATTCCAGTAAGCTCACCCATGAGGGGTACCTATAAACCCCCTCATACCTCTCTAGACAACATCAACACCTGCTCTGCTACAAGCAGGTTGGATTGTGAGGAAGAGCAGATTAAGAAAATTTAGGATGTCATAACTAGGTTCAATGAGACATTGGATAAGAAGTTATATAACAATTTCAACAACTTCCAAAAGATTATTACTGAGAAGTTGACGGATATGCAAACTTGGGTCATACCAGAAGAAAACACTAGACTACATAACACATTGATCCACACCATGAAGAAACTTCTCACTCGTGACTATTTATCCACCCACAACCCTCTTCAGGTCCACACAACAATAGATCAATGGATAATAACATATGGCACCATTCTCCTAAGGTGGACCTAAACAAATTTGATGGTTCTAACCCATCTACATGGGCCACTCAAATGGAAAATTACTTCACCCTCCAGGGAATTCCCAATGACATGATGAAACTCGGGGTGGGATCTTGTATCTAGACCCAAAATGATGACAATGGTGGGAATGGAATAAAAAAACATATGCAAGTTATATCACTTGGAGTCAGTTTGTTAAAGTTGTCTATGCATAATTCAAAAAATATATTCACTATTTGGGGAGGTTAACCAAGTTGTGCCAAATAGGATAGCCTTTGAGAAATTAGATATCCATACAGAGAACTTAATAGATTCTTTCTATAAAAAATGTTTTATTAGTGGCCTCAAGGAAGATATTTGAGCACAAGATAGAATGCAACATCCCATTGCATAGTTGGAAGTGATGTAGAGGGTCATGGAAGCAGAGATGGTGATCAATGCACAAACCAAAATACAAACTTCATTCCTCGCACTCATCCTTCTCAGTTTAACTCCCTAAGCACAACTCCTACCCATCCCTTGAAAGTACAAAGGTTGTCTCCAGTGAAAATGGCAGATCACCAAAGACAAGGACTATGCTATAATTGTGATGAAAAATATGCTCTAGGTCACCAATGTAAGGAATAGAAATTGTTTCAAATTGATATAACCACTCAGGCCCTGACCGAAGACATAAGTATCAAAGAGACACCAAAGTTACAAGTTGAAGACACCAACACTCAAACTCAAGTGGATGTTGAACCTCCATTCTCTCATGAAGAACCACTTATCTCCCTGCATGCATTACCAGGCATTTCAACTCCACAAACCTTGAAATTCACGAGTTACATCAAGCACCTATAAGTCATAGTCCTAGTTGACAGTAGAAATACTCACAATTTCATTCACAAGATAGTGGTAGAAGAAACTCATTGTTTTGTACACCCGGTGCACAACTTTGAAATCATGTTTGTTGATGAAATGTGGGGGAATGTGTGAAAATGTCAGACTCTAGATGGAGACTATCAACTCAAAACCTATCTATTTTCCATCGATATGGATGGGTGTGATATAGTATTGGGGGCGGAATGGCTACTCATGTTGGGACCAGTCACCATGGATTTCAAAGAACTCTATATGAGTTTCACTAAAGAGTTTCATGTACACACCCTTCAAGGGATTTAGGAAAGATCTCCTGAAATATTCAGCTCTCATTGTATGGAGAAGTTATTAAATAAGGGCCACTCTCGCATTACTTCCCAATTTAATGCCATCCAATTTATGGATAACCCAACATAAGAATTCCACCAAAACTTGTTGTTAGTCCTTGACAAACATCATCAAGTCTTCGAGACACTAAAGGGTTTACTCCCTTTTTTATGAGAGCATGACTAAGGCATTCCCCTAAATCCAGGAAGTGAACCACCAAATGTACATCCTCATCGCCACCCTTTTGCACAAAATAATTAAATGGAAAATATCTTTCACGAGTTGTTGGAGGTTGGGGTCATATGTCCTAGTATAATCCCATACTCATCACCAGTAGTCATGGTATTAAAGGAGGGAGGCACTTGGTGCATGTGTCCTGATCTTTGGGCTCTCAATAAGTTGGAAATTAAGGACAAATTTCCCATCCATGTTATTGATGATCTCCTTGATGAACTTCATGGAGCAATTTTTTTCACTAAGATTGATCTACATTTACGATACCACCAAATCAAAATGAAAGAGCCAGACATCCCAAAGACAACCTTCAAAACACATGAAGTTCATTATGAGTTTCTAGTGATGCCTTTCAGCCTTTGTAATGCTACATCCACTTTCTAAAGTCTCATGAACAATATTTTCAAACCCTTCCTAGGCAATATTGTGCTAGTATTCTTCGATGATATCTTGATCTACATAAAAGTATGGTAATCACACATAAAACATGTTTATAAGTCGAAGACAGAACAGAGACTATCCTCGAAGTAAAAAGAGTATTGACTACAAAGGGATTAATGTTGCAGTTGGAGGAAAAGGCTCAAAACATGAATAGTGGAGTTCAAAGATTTTTTAGCAAGACTAAAGCCTTGCAGAAAAAAGGGTCTTTCCGATCTACGTGTCCTTCATGATAAATTAATGACTTTGTTCGATTACAAGCAAAAGATCGCCACCATGGCCAAAGGAAGTTCCAAGTTTTCAGGGATACAGGGCAGCATCACGAGCAAAGCATTCTTGGAGACTCTGCAGCATGACCTCAGCATACAGCACGAAATCAAATACATCTTCCTCATCAAGCCGACTTTTGCTAAATACATCGAGATGGACAAAGTCTACCGCCGGCTATTGAAAGTTACCATCCCAAGCACACAAACATGGGATGAGCTATGTGAATTGATTGAGTAAAGGTAAAGCCTCATCCAGCTCAGCGTCCAGCACAGTTAAAGTCATCTGAATGAATCACCAATGGTCTTCCCGGAAATCAGCATGAGAGACTCGACACATCACCATCAGTTACTACATTTCTACATTTTGTTAGCTAGTTAGTTAGACGCAGACTACATCACGTCCTGATCATTAATGACAGGGTCGTTGTAAACTTTTACTATAAATATTTCCAACTTAGAAGTATTGAGGATTGTTGATCTCTACGCCCAAGCAAACTTTAGTCGTTGTAATCTTTATCAAGAGGTTATTCCCGTAATACAAAGAGAAGTTTCACAGGATTCCTGTGTGTTTAATTGTTGGTGAAGTTTCCTCTGTCTGCGTAAAAAAAATTCCCTTCTCAGTTATCATATTGTCTTTCTAAATCTAATCTTTAAAAGAAGTTAAAGTTGCAGACTTTGCCATTGTGTACTATGTTCTTAATCTTTTATAGATTTAAATGTTTTGTTGATGATGTTATAACAAAGAAATTCTTAAACGCTTTTTTGTTTTAACTAATATCTCACCTTTTTTCAGCAAATACACCATTTTATTCCTAAAGAATCCAGCATTAGCACTATCTCGCCCTGTAAAACTAATCTTATAAAAGTTGTCTTTAACCTCTATATTTTTAAAAACAGACCCCATAGCCCAATGGAAGCGTAGGTGTTTTTCAACCATTCCATTTAAAAACAAAGAAAACAACTTGGTTATATGCTTTCTAACTAGCCTAAAATCTTGAAAATCCAAACAAATCTAAAACTTACAGAGAGATCCCTCTCTGAAATTGGTAGGGCTAGCTTCCAGTTTCGAAGCGGTTAGTTAAGGTTACCTTTAATAAATTTCTTCTTACCTCACAACAACCTCTGGGAATTTACAGAGTGATAACATAAATGGCGACCATACTGGGGACGAACTGAACAAACTTTCCACCCCTTGTTTTCTTTTCCCTAGAACAAAGACAACTTTATTTCTAGAAGAAACACAAAACCCTAAATTTTATCTAGAAATAATGTTCAGAGGTTGTTAAAGTTTGTATATAAGCAGTTAAAATCTCCAAAGGAAGAATAAAATCAACAGTTATGGCTCCCAAAAGGATTTCTACCAGATCTCATCCTGACCCAGAACCTGCAATAGTAATAGATAACCCTGAAAGACTACTCAAGAAGAAAAATACTGCAAAAATTTCGAGAAGTCACAACCCACTTCCAAGGTCTTTTTCCATCCCAGAGAAGTTAGTTGTTCTTCCAGACCTTGAGCCTGAAATTCCCTTTCGAACAAGTCTTTTCAGGAAAAAATCCGATAGTTTTGTCAGTAAAATGGTCTTAGACCAAATCGTTTTTCAGCCCAGGACCCCTGAGATACTTTCTCCTATAGTTGAAGTTGATCAACATTTTCACCCCGAGACTGATAAGCTCAAAGACCTAGTCGCAAATCTTGGTCAAGCCTTAGACAAACTCCACCTTCAGCAATCCATCGAACTTCCTGCTTTAATTATTGTTGCAGTTTCTGGTAAAACTAAACCATGTCACTCCATTCCTCCAAGCCCTTCATCTTCTATATCTTCAGGCATTTCCTCTCCTATCACACAGGTTGTCGTTCATCCTCCCTCACCAATCATGGTGGCAAGATATGCTCCATTAGTATTGGTTGCTCCTTTACATGACATGCCCCAAGATTATCAAACTAGACTCCCACAGTTTGATAGTACTGGTCCCTTGAATGCACAACAACATGTTGACAAAATGAATTATTACTTTGACCTACAGGAAGTAGATGAAGTTGATGTGCACATGAGATTATTTACACAAAGTCTAACTAGAGAAGTGAAAAAATGGTTCAAAACTTTACGTGCCACTACCATTACTGATATTGTTGGTTTTCATCAGACTTTCCTTGACCGGTGGGAGTTAAAGAAAAATCCTCTCCAGATTCTATCAAAATATGAGAACATCAGAAGGAACCAAGGAGAGACAGTGCAGGATTACTGCACTCATTTCAATAATCTTTACAATTCTATTCCGACTGATATCAAACCACCATAAGGTTTGGCGTTAATAAAGTTCCCTGATGGTTTTGATGCCGACATGTCATATCAATTAAGGGAAAGAAACGCAGCAACTCTTGACATGCCCCAAGATTATCAAACTAGACTCCCATAGTTTTATAGTACTTGTCCCTTGAATGCACAACAACATGTTGACAAAATGAATGATTACTTTGACCTACAAGAAGTAGATGAAGTTGAAGTGCACATGAGATTATTTGCACAAAGTCTAACTGGAGAAGTGAAAAAATGGTTCAAAACTTTACGTGCCACTACCATTACTAATATTGTTGGTTTTCATCGGAATTTCCCTGACCAGTGGGAGGTAAAGAAAAATCCTCTCCATATTCTGTCGGAATATGAGAACATCAGAAGGAACCAAGGAGAGACAGTGCATGATTACTGCACACATTTCAATAATATGTACAATTCTATTCTGACTAATATCAAACCACCACAAGGTTTGGCGTTAATAAAGTTCCCTGATGGTTTTGACGTCGACATGTCATATCGATTAAGGGAAAGAAGTGCAGCAACTCTTGAAGACATGCAAAGAAGTGTCATCAATTTAGAAGAAAATCTTTTGGCCAGAAGGGCCAGGCAAAGAACAGAAAAGAGGGTCACCATCAAAGAAGAACCTTCTACTTCCTCATCAGATGCCAAATTATATTCTCTTGCCAAAACTATGGATAAAATGATGGAGAGACTCACCATAACTAACAGGAACCCACCTAGGGAGAACCAAGTTGCCCCTCAAATTAGAAACCCAAACTTTAGAAGAAATCCACCTCAGATTAGACAAAGAGACCCTAGAGATCGACGGGAATAAAGAGGACCCGATCAGCAGATTAGACCACCTCTCCAGGAAAACTACGCTGATGACGGGGAAGAAGTGATTGAGGAGTTTGATGATACTCATATAAATCTAATGGGTGATCATGATCACGATCATGAATCTATTTTCCTCACCCAGGAAGAATATGAAATCTTTCTCCTTTCACAAACAGAGGTAAATGAGGAAGCTGAGCAAATAGAACAACAAGCCTTTGAGAACGCTATAATGGAGGTTCATAGGTAGTATAACTTGAGGAGTAAGAAGACTAATGAGAATTCTCCGAGGAAGGCTGTTGAAACCAAGAAAACCTCAGAGAACCTTCCCAAGAAATTCCCTGGGAATGACGTTGAATATCTTGCGCAAAAAACTCCAGAAATTCTTAAGAGAACAAGTCGGACAGAAGTTTCATCAACCATTCAAACAGGTGCACCTATTCACAGAGTTTCTATCGATAAATCAGAAGTACAGAGTCTAAAMAAAACCACCACTCCTTTCAGCCTTGAAGGGGAACTAGAAAAATTGAAGATTCGCATTCCTCTCTTCRAGCTAATGAACAAGAACGCTTACAGGTCTCAGGTGATAAAAGCTTTAAGTATCGAACCTGACATAGGCACCAAAGCCTTGAATGCTAGATCTGTACACTACTTTGACACAGTAAACCTTKTCGATGATCGACCTGAGCTCCTGTTTGGTCGTGAAGTTGATGGTCAAACTGATAATGGYGTTATGGCCCTTTCTACCTCAGCCTAAATATTCACGATCTGATATTACACAATGTTATGTTGGATTCGGGTGCCTCTCACAACCTAATGCCCAAAGTCGTGATGGAAAAGTTGGGACTCAAGGTCACCAGACCCTACAAAGATTTKCATTCTTTCGACTCCAGCAAGGTCAAATGTATAGGCCTGATTAAATACTTATGCATCACCTTGGCTCAAATCCCGGCGAAACGTTTGGTGATGGACATCGTTGTAGCAGATATTCCCCCCAAGTATGGTATGTTGCTATCAAGGTCTTGGGGAGCTAAATTGAGAGGAACCCTGCAGCTAGATATGTCCTACGCCACCATTCTGATTTTTGGTCAATAGAGAAGACTTTATAGGGAAACACTGATGAAGTATATGGTTAGTAGTCAGGAAAAGCCACACAATTACCCACTATATTTTTCACACTCTGACCTAGATTCTTTTATCCTATATAACGATGGTGATCTTGAAGAACAAATCGCACAACTGGAGGATGATGTACCTAATCCAAAGGATGATAAAGCTGTTGTCGAAGTAAGAAACCCCATGGTTGAAGAAAATGAGGAATTGTCGCCAGACTTCTGGAGCATGGACTTTGATGGTGTTGTGAGTAAAGAAGGAGCTGGAGCCAGAGTGTGGATGCATAACCATAGATCAAAGTACTACAAGAATCATTCCTATAAACTGAATTTCCAATGTACTAACAACATAGCCGAGTACAAGGCTTTAATCCTCGACCTATAATTAATGAAGAAAGTTGGTGCTAAACAGATAATGGTAAAGGGTGATTCTGAATTGATTATTAAGCAAATCAAAGGTGAGTATGCAACAAAACATCCCAGACTTAGAGCCTATAGGAATGTTGTTTTAGATGCTCTCAAATGCTTTATTGAGATTGACTTGCAGGTGATGCCTAGGGGGCAAAATATACTTGCAGATGGACTGGCTACGTCAGCAGCTACCCGTAAAATCCCTTTTCATCCCACCCACAAGTACACAGTGGAGGTTAAGTGCAAACCCACCATTCCTGACAACATCAGATATTGGCAGGTATTTGGAAATGACGATCAAATTGAATATTTTATGCAATATAAAAATGATTTCGAATGTACAAACATAGATTTAGAAGATGATGACAAATTTGTAAATAAATTTGTTTTTGAGAAGGGCAGTGTAAATACATTAGATACTGAAGAATTCAATGAAAATGATGTAGATTCTGATATCCTGTAGTTGAAAAGTAATGTGTTACCTAGAGGTTTAGTTCTGTTAGAAGACTTGTTCGATTTTAATGATGTGGCCAAAAAATCGAAAATCGAAGCTAGTGGTAAAGAGGATGAAGATTGAAACATAGGAACAAAAGAAAACCCCAAAATGATAAAACTGTCTAAATCCCTGCCACCAGAGCAAAAAAGAAAATACATTGAACTTTTTAAGGAATATATAGATGTTTTTGCCTGGGGCTATGGGGACTTAAAATCGTATGACACAAGTATCATACAACATCGAATTCCCATAAAAGAAGAACATAAACCATTAAGACAAAAACTTAGGAGAATTAATCCCAAGTTGCTTCCCCTGATAGAGAAAGAAATCAAAAATATGTATGATGCCAAGATTATAGTCCCCTTGAGATTTTCCAAATGGGTTTCTAATCTAGTTCCGACCAGGAAGAAAATTGATGAAATTAGACTCTGTATAAATTTTAGAAATCTGAACAAAGTATCCCTCAAAGACAATTACCCTTTACCAAAAATGGACCATATTTTACAAAAGGTGGTCTGATCCAGTAGGATCTCCTTACTAGATGGTTTCTCTGGTTACAACCAAGTTCTATTCCATCCAAAAGATCAAGAGAAGACAACTTTTACCACACCCTAGGGAACCTTCATGTATGTGAAGATGCCTTTTGGTCTAATGAACGATGGGGCTACTTTCCAAAGAGCAATGGATATTGCCTTTATGGATGAGACTGGGAAATTTATACTCATTTATCTAGATGATGTAATTGTTTACTCCAAATCTGATGAAGAACATTTGCTCCACCTCAGGCATGTGTTTGAGAAGTGCAGGAAATTTGGGATTTCATTGAATCCTAAGAAAATCCTTTTCGAATTAGAGGAAGGAAAACTACTAGGACACATAATCTCAAAGGATGGAGTTAAAATAGATCCCAGCAGGATCGAAGCTATCCAGAAGGTGGAACACCCTAGGAACATCAAAGAACTGCAATCTTTCATTGGCAAAATAAATTTCCTTAGAAGATTCATACCAAACTTGGCCGAACTTCTCAGGAATATCACCAATATGTTGAAAAAGGACACAAAAATCAAATGGAACGCCGAGTCCAAACAGTCATTTGAGAAAGTGAAACATGCTCTCACCCAAGCCCTAGTTCTGATTAGCCTAGACTATGCCAAAGACTTTTATCTTTTCTCCTTCGCATCTGAGCACACTATAGTAGCGGTATTGTTGCAGAAAAACAGTGAAGGGTACGAACAACCCATAGCTTTTTTCAGCAAAGCTTTAAGAGACGCAGCATTGAATTATAACATTATGGAGAAACAAGCCTTCACTCTGGTAAAGGCTATAAAATATTTTAGGGTCTATATTCTCCACTCTCACATGATTGCATATGTCCCAAACACAGTGGTTAAAGATATCTTGACCCAGAATAATCCGGATGGCAGAAGAGGAAAATGGATTGTGGTTATTCTGGAATACAACATTGAAATAAAACCTACGGTTTGGCCAAACTAATGGCTAAGTCTAATTTCCATTCTTTAGATGTTAAATTTTTGGCAACAGTAAACGAACTGAAAGAGCAGGCGACTCCAAACATATAAGAGGCATTCTTAAACTCCACTTGGTACGCAGACCTCATTTTTGTACTCCACAATTTACAGGCTCCTCCAGGTTTGACTAAGACCAAAGCTAGATTTGTTAAATTGAAAGCATTGAAATTTTGTATCTTGGAAGGAAATCTCTATTGGAAAGACCCTGGTGGTATCTTGCTTAATTGCTTGTTAAAAGATGAAGCTGACAAAGTTCTTCAAGATTTTCATGCAGGAGACTGTGGTGGGCACCTGAGCTGGAAGACCACAGCTAACAAGATTCTGAGAGCTGGCTTTTACTGGCCTACTCTATTTGTTGATGTTCACCAGAAGGTTACTTCCTGCCACAAGTCTCAGTTTTTTTAAGGTAAAAGGAAGCTTCTGCCACTCCTAATGAAACCCATCTCTGTTGAAGCTCCTTTCCAACAATGGGGGCTAGACTTCATTGGTGAAATACATCCTCCCTCTTCGGGCCAACATAAATGGATCCTTATGGCCACTNGTTCACCAGAAGGTTACTTCCTGCCACAAGTCTCAGTTTTTTTAAGGTAAAAGGAAGCTTCTACCACTCCTAATGAAACCCATCTCTGTTGAAGCTCCTTTCCAACAATAAGGGCTAGACTTCATTGGTGAAATACATCCTCCCTCTTCGGGCCAACATAAATGGATCCTTATGGCCACTGACTAATTCACCAAGTGGATCGAGGTTGTACCATGCAGGCAAGCTACTAACTCTGTCAACATTAAGTTTTTAGAAACTAATATTCTGTCTTGTTTTGAATGCCCCAGAAAAATTATAGCTGACAATGCCGCAGCTTTCAGATCCAAAAGGCTCATAGATTTTTGTAATCAATATCATATTACTTTGGGACACTCGACCGCTTATTATCCACAGGGAAATGGGCTAGCCAAGTCTTCTAACAAAAGTCTGGTGAACATTCTTAGAAATACACTACAGGAAAACAAGAAATCATGGCATAATAAGTTGGTTTTTGCACTCTGGGCTGACAAAATAAGCACCAAAAGATCGATTGGTATGTCTCCATACCAGTTGGTGTATGGCACCGAGGCATTTTTTCCCTTTTCATTAGGAGTTCCAGTCATGAAACTATTGTAGGAAACATAAGAAAAAACAAACGATGTCCAACAAAGAATAAATCAAATGATCCTCCTAATGAAATCCAGGGAAGAAGTTTACAACAGAACTCAAGTGATCCAGGAAAATATTAAAAAGATTTATGACAAGAGAACCAAAGAGGATAACTTTGAATTAGGTGATCTAGTTTTGAGATGGGACTCCAGAAACGAAGATAAAGGCAAACATGGAAGGTTTGATAGCTTGTGGAAGGGTCCTTACACCATTCAGGCCTTCAGAGGAAATAATGTTTTTCTACTTGCTAGTAGTGATGGATCAGACCTACCAGGGGGACCTATAAATGGCAGGATGTTGAAGCATTACTTGCCACCTCAGTAGGGAGATCACCATTCCATTCCATTGTATATATCATTTCTTTTACAAGTATTTTAGGTGTAGGTGTTTTTGTTTAGGTGTTTCAAGCCCTCGGAGAAGGCCCTAAAACACGGAAAATTTCATCAAAATTTATGAAATAAAGCAAGTCAGATAACAGAAGAAGCTCTAGAAGAAATTTTTCAAGACAACAAGAAACATGATTCTTGGCATCTCACAAGGAGGATACGATCCCCATGTGGAGTCACTGTTATAACCCTATAATTTATAGGATCAACTGTTGATTGTATTTTTGTCCCTTTAGTGTTTTTGACTTGCAGATATTACTGCATTCTAAAAAAAGAAAAGAAATGAGAAAAGAAGAAAAGAAAAAGAAATGAAAAGAAAAGAAAAAGAAAAAAATGAGAAAAATAAAAGAGGGAAAAAAACAAAAGAAAAGGGATAAAAGCCCCATAAAATGACAATGACTTGATCCATACAGTTTAAACATGGCCAAGTCTTTTAAATTGAAGTATCTAGGATTAATGAATAAGCTTGGCTAAACTGTCTAACCTTAGCCAAGTAATCAAGTTAGTTAGTGAATAAATTTGACCAAACAGTCTAATCTTGGTCAAATGGCCCCTAGGTAGAGTATTTTCTTAGTCCAACAGTCTAAGATGGGCTAAAGGTGCAAATGAGTAGGATTAGGACATAGGTGTGACAGTTTCCTTTCAATAAAATATGTAAGAAGATCGATGAAAAATGCATGATTTTTGAGGATGAAATGTTTTTCTAACCCCACGGTGATAAAAAGCAAAAGAAGCAGTGCCCAAAACCCATAAAAAGTCACTAAGCCTAACTTATGCATCATATATTGATTTGCACCTTGGAGATTAAAGATTGGGCCTAGATCTATGACTAAGTTGTGGACGCCCAGATCTATGGATCAGAAAAGAGTCCGGACCACCCCCCCGATTGTTCAACCTTTAACGATTGGGAAGGGGGGTTTGAAAAGGTAATTAAAAGGTGCACTCAGATCTACGGCTCCCTCGCCAGCGTGCAAATGGACAGCTCTAAAAATATTTTGGACCCCCCTGACCGTTCTACCTTTAAC
>JASDQU010504427.1:11428-25048 GCA_032191745.1 Picea mariana | reverse complement strand
GAGATCGTATGCAAAAGTTACGACCCCGGGAAGTTGATGCACCAACTTACCCAAACGGGGCCCACATGACTTTTGGCGCTTCATCTCCTAGGGTTAGGTTTTTGGATGTTTAGGACTTTTGGCATTCCCAATTATTATAAAAAGGCCTCCAGAGCCTCATTGTAACCATCTTCTTGCGAATGCGAGTAGCCGTCACATCTCTTCTCAGAGATAAGCTACCACCATTCTAGCGAGTCTTTCACTCTGTATTTTTACAGTCTCTGTACATTTCTCTGATTAATAGAAATCGTGTATTACTGTATATCTGTGTTTATGGTTGCATCCCTGATACATTTCTGTTATATTATTGAATATCTGCAATATCTCTGTGCATTTCTTTATTATATCTCCACTCTCATTTCGTGCCGAAAATAATCCGGATCAGGCGGAGATCGAGGATCTCCCACCGTCGATGCAACCTCATGTAGTTGAGGTGCCACAGACCTGGGTACAGCTCTTTCGACATTTGGCAAATGTCGTTGTTCATTATGGCAGGGCCAATTGGCCCCGTCCTTAGCTAGGCTAGACTACTTATGTGGTGAGAGCACTTTTTGTATATATTTTTAGGGCATAAGCCCTGTGACTCTTACTGGACATATTTTTGAGGCACTTGCGCCCACCCATGTACTCTGATATTGTTGATATATATATGGGTATTTTACATCTTTTTACGTCTTATGGATTACATCTATTTTACAAATGTATTTACATGTGTGTGTGTGCTTTTCATTACATGTGTGCAATATGTCAATCTAATACATGATTAGCTAGAGTATCTGTGATTTGATTCAATCTCCTAGGAACATGGATATACGTAATGTAATCAAAGATTCGTTCTAAGAGACATACCCTAAGGAACCGTCAGTGTAGTGTAGGATCGTAAACGCCGTAAGCCCCATTTAACTAGGACACAACCAGCTAAGCGTCTAAGTAGACCCGGAGGTGAGAGATACCATGCGACAAAGCATCACGAAGCAACTCTAACACTGTGATGTATTCGGCGACATTGTTTGTGGCGTCACCTAAACAGATACCTCCTGAAGATAACAACTTGCCCTTAGGTGTGAAAATCACCCAAGTTGCGGAAGCAAGCCTCCGAGTGTGTCGACTAGCATCATCCACAAACCCAACGAACACCTCTGATTCACTTAACATCTACCACAGTGAAAAGGATGACATCGAAAACGACACGTCCATAAAACCAAAAAGACAAAGGCTAAAAATGTACAAGAACTATACATATGTTACAAGAAGTCACCCAAGGCGACCCACCTACGAGTAATACTTCTTGAGGTAGAGCCCATTTCTAGGCTTCGCCAAAGCATTTCCCTCAAAGTCCACCAGACAATAAGCACCCTTCTTTAGAACCTCCTTCACGATGAAAGGTCCGACCCATATGGGTTTGAACTTGTCTACTCCCAGGGGGTCCTTATCTTGGTCATAGACTAGGATGAGGTTTCCTTCAGACAAAATCTGAGGATGGATGGACCGATCATACTGACACTTGAATTTTTGTTTGTGAGCCTCATTAGCCAAGGCTGCATCCYGACGCTGCTCATCGAGCTGCTCAAGATATAATAAACACTCCTCAAGCGGTGAAGTGTTTGGAAATAACTGTACTGGCAATTTTAGAGAGGGGATCTGGCACTCTATAGGCAAGACTGCTTCCAGCCAGTAAACGAGTTGAAAAGGTGAGAAACCGGTTGCAGTCTTAATAGAYGTTCGGTAGGCTCATAATGTCGAGTACAACATCAAATGAAAATTTGACCTGGCCGAATTGATCGTTCGTTGTAGAATAGTCTTAAGGGATTTATTCACAGCTTCCACCTAGCCATTCGCTTGTGGGTAGTAGGGTGACGAATGTTCTTTCCTCAACCCAAGATTTGACGTTAACTAGGACATCATTTTGTTATGAAAGTGACTGCCATGGTCAATGACAATCTCTCTGAGGATGTCGAACCTTGCTATTATTTGGTTAAACAAAAAGAGAGTTGTTGTCTCGCCATCATCTTTAAACGTTGACATAGCTTCGACCCACTTCGTGAAGTAATCTACTGCTACGATGATATAATGGTGTCCCCTTGCTGAAGGGGGGTTGCATGTAGCATAATCAATCCCCCACTTGGTGAAGGGACCAACTGTGATGACAGGAAACATGGGAGTGGGGTGTGCCCGCATATTCCAAGAGAAGATCTGACATGGATGGCACTTCTTGACTGATTCAACACAATCTTTGATTAATGTCAGCCAAAAGTAACCAACTCATAGAATCTTTTGGGTTGTTTCCAACCTAGACAAATGACCGCCACATGCTCCGGTGTGGAAATCGTTGAGCACGATTTCCGCTTCTTCATGAGTGAGACATCGGTGAAGGATGCAGTCTACACCTCGACGATACAGAGTGTCCTCGAGTATGACATAGTTCTTGGCCTGATGGCGTATACGGCGATGCTCGTCATGAGAAGTAAAGGCGGGGCACTTCAAAGTATGGAGATAGACTAGTATATCTCCATACCAGGGGTACGAAGATGCGATAAAAAACATGTCTCCTTTAATAGGCGAATCCTCGGGTATAACATCACCTGATTCAACTGGAAGTTTCGAAATGAGTTCCGTGAAGACCAACGACTTTTTGGATTTTACCGAGACAAAATCCAAGTCGAATTCTTGGAGGATAACTATCCATCTGTTGATATTTTCGTTGATTACATGTCGTGTCAACACATATTGAAACGGATTCACAACAACAGTGATAGTGGTCTTGTGAAACAAGATATAATGATGGAACCGTTGGACAGCATGAACGGCTGCCACACGCAAGTTTTTCAACATGGGAATAATTGAGTTTTGGTCCAACGAGGCCTCAGCTCAGGTAATAGATCACGTATTCTGAGAGTAAATCATCCTCTTGAACCAAGACCATGCCGATGGTCGACTCTGCAGCGGCTAAGTACAATAAGAAATCTTTATTATAATTGGGTGGCCAAAGTAGAGGGGTAGACGTGAGGGCGCATTTCAACGCTTCAAAAGAGCATTGAGCGGCTTCATCCCAATGAAAAGGAACGTCTTTCTTCAGTAAACGCATGAAACCCTTTGTGATCTCGGCATAGTTTGCGATGAAACGCCGTAAGAAGTTTGCTTTTCCCTGTAAACTCTGAAACTGAGGGATTGTGCACAGAGGAGGCAACTGAACTATCACCTCAACCTTTAGAGGGTCGACCATGATCCCTGTTGTCGAAACTATGAAACCAAGTAGACAACCCGATGTTACACAAAAACTACACTTGTTTGGATTCAAGTGAATTTGGTAGTAGCGACATTGCTCAAAGATAAGTCGGAGGTGTGTTGGATGATCAGCTCTCTTATGAGATCATGAAGCTAAATCATCAAGATAAGCCTCGACTACATGTTTGAGGTCGTTGAAAGAAAAAGACATGGTATGCTGAAAAGTAGCTCCAACATTTTTCAGACCAAAAGGCATCTTCCGATAAGCGAATGTACCCCACGGACAAATGAAAGCGGTTTTGTGTTGGTCTTCGGGTTTGATCTGTATTTGATTGTATCCCGAAAAACCATCCATGAAAGAAAAGGCCTCACACCTGCGCATTCATCGACTATCTGGTCAATAAATGGCGTGGGAAAACTATCCTTTGGACATGCTTTGTTCAAATCACGAAAGTCCATACATACGCGAATCGTACCTTGCTTTTTGTTGACTGGCACGGGATTTGACACCCATTGAGTCAATTGAACGGGGTAGATGAAACCAGCTTTGAGTAGTTTCTCTACTTCAACCTTAATAGTTGTTTATTTTCTGGGATTAACTGGACGAAGATTCTGTCGGACTGCCTTGGCATCAGGATATGTCGTGATTTCATGCTCAATGATTCTTGGATCTATGNAAGTCCATACATACGCGAATCGTACCTTGCTTTTTGTTGACTGGCACGGGATTTGACACCCATTGAGTCAATTGAACGGGGTAGATGAAACCAGCTTTGAGTAGTTTCTCTACTTCAACCTTAATAGTTGTTTATTTTCTGGGATTAACTGGACGAAGCTTCTGTCGGACTGCCTTGGCATCAGGATATGTCGTGATTTCATGCTCAATGATTCTTGGATCTATGCATGGCATTTCCTCGTAAGACCAGCCAAATACGTCGCGAAATTCTTTAAATAAATCTGTGTAGATTCAAATATCCTCAGGGATTTTGGAGATATCAATAGGTATTGTTTTAGCGATGGTTGCCATATTTCCTTCAGCGTAAACAGCGTGCATAGCCAAAGGATTGATAGGACAAGCCCTATCTCCAATCATAGTTAGAGTGAAGTCTCTTGCTTCAATTCTTCTTAACTCTAGGAGAAAATAAGATCTCTGATGGAGATCATCCCATGGTCTGTCCGGACTAGTCATTGCCTCAATTATCGCCTCGTCTGAGGGAAAGACTAAGTCCAAAGAATCAGTATCGACAAGGGAACCTTGAGCCCAAATAGGCTCGAGAACCGGATCTAACTCCTATGCGGGAGTCAGATCAGGGTTGGCAGAAGATTGTTGGACTATAGAGTACACAACTTCTGCCACAAACAAACGCATGGCCATGCCATGGTGCCCTATCCCTTCCATCGTAGTTGATGGGGAAGGAAGAGTCCACAGATCGTTAAAGTAAGTCATGCAAAACGATGAGATTTGAAAGATTTCAACTCTAGATTGGTCGGGGACAACCGATATGTAATGGACATTGTCGATCGGAGGTGGGTAATCGAAAGTACCCATCAAACGTGGGCACAAACAAACCCCTATGTTGACGATGTCGGGCTGAGGTTTATCAATCATCGGGACCATGGATACCCCCGATGAAGGGTCAGGACGGGAGAAGAATAATTGATCAATGGACACGATTCGACCCTCGTGTGGAAACAACAAGACCCAAAAAAATGTCGCGACCACTGCTTGCATAGCATAGGTCCAACTCCTTCCTAACAAGAGATTGTAGTCGAGAGATGCATCGACCACTTCAACCTCGATGCACACAGTCTTCCCCCCTAACTGCACGGGGAAAGAAGGGATGATTCCATGTGGTCGGAACGAATGATCATCGAAAGAGGTAAGAAGAGTAGGTGACGGAGACAAAACGAGTTGGCCAATGGCCTTCCAACATGCCAAAGACATCACACATGTCGAGGCACCCTCATCAACCACCGTGCGGAAAATGCTTCGAGTAAAAGTTTTCGTGGTGTAAGCCATTACTATCTGAAACGCCACGTGGTAAGGAAGACGAGGTTTTAAGTCGGTCATATCAAGCATGATCATTCCCGAATTACAAGTCTTAGCAGATCCTAAGGCAGCTAACAGAGCCTTTCTCTAGGAAGGGCAGCTCTGGACGATTTCCAAAGCAGACATCGCACAAGGGGTTTGTGACAAATCCTCCACCAGAGAGTAATTCTGGGCGACCCTTGCGTTTGGGTTGTGGGAAGCTTTCTTGAATGCACCTTTGGAGATGTGTGTCATTGTTTTGGCCAACGTCTTCTCAATATGAAGAGGAAGAGATGGGTTTTCGGCTTCTTTACCCTTCTCAGAGGTGTTTGGCATTCTGTAGTCGCATGTCCTAGTTGTTAAGTCAATGCTACCTTACATCATCTACACATTCGCGGACGAAGGATTACTCGTAGACGTAGGGGGTCCCTGGCTGACCCCTTCCGTGCTCGAAGAGGCTTGAGTTAAATTTTGCCCATGTGGAAATGGATTCGTTAACACGACAAGCTGTTGTTGTGCCAATAACTTATGGGCGTCTGCAAGCCGAGGGCATTGGTGAGTCGGATGGTCTTCCATGCAAAAATTACACAGATACTTCGACTTCTTATTTTCTGTGTTGCCCCCGCCAACATTATTGGTAGGTTTCTTATCCCCCTTACCCTTCTTTCATTGTTACTTCTTTCCATCATGCTTCTGGGTGGCCTTCGGGTTTGTCGATTGCACACTATGTACATCCGATGTTTGAGTAGGGGGGATAGCTGAACCAGTGGTCTGGCTAGTCGTTGTCTACTGTATTGACAATTGCTGCAATTGATTCGACAACTGATCAGTGGGATTCGTTTACACTGAACCAACAATACCATCGGCATGTGGTCCAGATCTTTGTTTGGTCTTGTCAAGTATCAACTGTGATGCATCTAGCAAAACTTCATAAAGTAAACTAGATTGAGAGTAAATCAGCTCTAGCTGTTGAGCTCGCATTATCGCTTCTTCTTCTTAAAAGACCCCCGAAGTTGCGACGTCTTTAGATAACTGGGGTACCAAAGACTTAAGGAACCACTCAAGAAGGAATGCCGGTGGGACTGATACTTTTATCAAACTCTTCTGGCGTCTCCATTCTTGGATGTGATTTGAGATATGGTTTGCTTTTGTCTGCTCAAAGTTGGCCAGCAATTCGGTGTCGGTGTCATATCTCACAGGTAATTGGAAATGGTTTAAGAAATCAATTGCCAATTCGTCGAAGGAAGAGTATCTTTAGCGGTCGAGCTCAATGTACCATTTCACAACACTCCCGATAAGAGTGCGTTGAAACAAACGCAACTGGACGGAGTCATCTCTCAAAGAGTTGGACCAGCACCATAGATAGAAGGTAGTCACATGATCGCCTGGATCTTCGTTAGGATTGGCCTCAAACTTTGGAATGTCCGAAGGCAGCTTGGTTGGCATGGGAGGCCAACGCGGATCGTGACAGATGGGGTTGTTTAATAACCTTCTCAAGTTTGGCAAGTGCAGAGTTGCCAGAAATGGTAATTTGGGTTGTTGATTATAACCAGGGAAAAAGGAGCCTGGAGTTTGGCTGGCACCAGGTTGCTAGGAAAAGTTAGGTTGTTGGCTAGGGTTCTGGTAATAACCATGGTCGTGACCAACGAACGGATTCTGCTCTTTTTGAGACGTCATCGACTGAATCCTATAATAGGACGTAAAGGGTTTGGCTTGCGTCGCATTCCAAGGATTTTGGGAAGGGTTGCCCCCTGCTGATCTGATGGGCATAGGTGATGAGCCTTGCCCGGGGTTCCATTAGCTATATAAGGGGTTGCCCCCGGTCGGCATCCCTGACAAAGGAACTCATTCCTGCCATAGATTCCAAGGTCCTTGTGAGGAAGGAATTCCTAAGTTTTCCCCCGGTCGGCATCCCTGACAAGGGAACTCATTCCTACCACAGATTCCAAGGTCCTTGTGAGGAAGGAATTCCTAAGTTTGCCCCCTGTGTAGGAATAGTACCCTGCATAGGATTTTGTTGTCCATAACTAGGGTTGCCCCCGGCCGAGACGACAACTGACGAAAATGTATTGTTACCAAACGCGTCGAACAAAGAGAACGGTGTTGAACCTACCAGCATGCTATAAGAAGGAATTCCTTGACTACCTGCTCCAAACGAACTATAGTTTACGTTTGGCCCAGCGGAGTGCTGGTGAGCACCATCAAGCGAAGGGGACGAAGGAGGTATATGACCCCCTCCATAAGGGAAAGCGTTATAGGGATATGAAGTGCCCCCCATGGATCCTTGCAGAGGAGCGTTAGAGATCCCTGCACCAAACCTAAAGTCTATAGAGTGGAGTAGGAAAGGACAGACTTCGTATCAAAGCCAGGCATCCCGTATGAAAATGGAGGGCCTGTCGCACTCTGAGTGAAAGGAGTAGTGATCGCCGCCATAGACGGAATCAGACCATTGCCCGAGGTAGAGGTGGTCGAGACCATGGTGGTCTGAACCGACGATGGTTGGTTAGGAGGCGGACAACCCCCTAAAGTGAAAGTTGTAAAGGGAGTATGAGTATTCCCTGAAGAAGTAGCAGCATTTGTCACCATAGCTGTTTGTGACACTACCTGACACTCGTAAGGTTTAACCTGTATGATGATGGGCGCTGATAGATTAGTGATCAGAGAGTTATAAGGACTAAGAGATTCCCCTCCAAGGTCGACAATGGTTGGTTCCTCCGGAATCAAATGTGCTCCTCTTGGAGATGGGTTGGGCTCAGTTTCCTGTGGCCCGGTGGCCTTAAAAGATCCTTGTTGGTCTAGTCTTCGCCTTAGTGGTGCCAGGGGTGGCTCCAGATTAACCGGAGGCAGGCCAAGAAGCCTTCGCGATTGGCGGAGCTCCTGATCCTCCACGGTGTGAGAAGATCAATGACACGCTAGAGCTTTCTATTAACGTTTTGAAAACCAGCACACACTAGAAAAAGATCCTATGAGCTAAGACAAGCATATCATAGCTAGTTGGAAGAACAGTTACACCAGCCAACACTAGAGCAACTTACCGGTGCAAGTGCAACTCGAATACGGAAGCACCCTTCGGGTATACTCTGCAAAGTGTGGCCCGATGTCTTCCCTAGGTACCGTGGTATACCCCCGCAGTCACCTGTGTAAGTCACTAAGATAAAAGTAACTAGGTTTCTAGTGCGCGGACAGTCACCAAGCAAGTACAGTCGACAGTCGGGTGGACTGCAATGAGCAGGGTATCAAGCCCAAAACCTATCAAGGGTATCGAAAGCAAGTGTTCTGGAAGGCGACTGAGGACCTCGAATGGATTCGAGACCCACGAAGCTCCGTGGCAAATGCGATTAATGGAATCCCAAGATAAGCCCTCTATATGCGTTCCCCACTACACTTGGTTCGGTTTGGAGGGGTTATCTCCGCTACCTTTCCTTATGCGACCTCGTGTTTAGCCCTTGTGTTAGAGGCAGGTCCCGGATAACTTTCACGGTTACTGGACTTTCAAGCACTCCCTAGCTCAGACTCTTATGCTTGTTTTTGTAGCCTTGAAGAGTTTCCTCTCCAATCCTAAATCAAGGCTCTATCCTAGACTAAATTGATGGACCCTACAAACACAAAGTCTAATAACTTTTAATTAAGCGTTAATTTTAGTGGTTGTCTTAAGTCAAGAGGAACATAAATGAAACCAGTGATGTATTTTTTTTTTTTAAAGACAAAAGAGGAGAGCATAAGATTATACTTGAAACAAAAGTACTTATTTCTTCACAAATAAAAATTTGCCAATTTAAACTCTTTAACCAAACTTTTTGTAACTACTTTTCTCAGATGTTTGAAAAGAAAAAACTTAAAACAAGATTTCGCTCGACTACGAGCTACTTAATGTCCTAAGCATTCAAGTAAAGAACTTAAGAAAACTTTATTTTTCCTTGGTAAATGAAACAACTAACCTAAATTACTTTACCAAACAAAGAAATAAAAGATTTTTTTATTATTGTTTTATGCTTCTAAACAAGAAATTTGAAAATGAATTCTTTTCTTTTCTTCTAAAGCAAAAAAGGGAAAAATGACGACAAGTCAAGACCAAGAAATGAATTCAGGCCCAAACGCATATCACAGGGAGTCACTGACAATACCAAACGGGCAGATCAAAGTAGACTCACAAACTTGTCTAAAAACCTTATCAAAGAAAACACAAGAAATCTTTTGATGAAAAGAAAGCTATGCCGAGGTCAGACCTAGGCTATAGACTACTATAATAGAGACCAGGGCTAGATCAAGAAAACCCCTGAGAAGTGTGACTTCTGATAGGGAAGAGGATGACTGCCCCTTCTAAGAAAAAAAAATTCAATACAGGCACGCTACTGACACTTCAGCAACCAGCGTATGTACGTGGGTTGGCCAAAGGTAGGGCATGTATGCACACGTGCAGGCCCACTACAGGTCGCGTACACCTCTGTAAATTCTCAAAAAGATGAAAACTAACAGTCAAGCAAAAGGCAGGGAGTACTGGTATGGATGGACAGCATCCCTTAAAGACACAAAAGCTTACAGAAACTCAAAAACAGTGAGTAAACTGATTCAAAAACACCCAAAAGAAATATCCCCCAAAACCCTAGAGGCTTCCCTAGTATGGTCGCCAATTTTTTTATAGCGGGAAAACCCCTCTACGGACTACAACAGGGTTCTAAAATGTAGGCAGAGCTAACCGTCTAAAGTCTCCTACTTTTTACCAATTATCCCGACATTACCCCACAATCATACATAGAAGACAAAGTATAGGGATCCGTTAGGCATACCTTAAACTCTGTGTCCGGTGTCGATCCCTTTGCACTTGGTTGTTTCTCGACTGCATGTCTCCTCCCAAGGCTGACCTACATTCACTAAAAGACAAACAAGAAACTACAAGCATGCATTCTATATATGGATTAGTGGGTTAGACATCATAATCAAGAAATGTAAACAAATCATAAAGATTTAAGACGTCATTTGGAGAGATGGAAAAAGTACTCCTTTATATTAATCTCACAAAAGTCATTTACAACATGAGACCGACATTGCTCCTCGAACTTGGTTCTGGGATCCTCTTCACCATGCACCAACTGCTTCCACGTGTTCTTCTCCTCTTCGGTTCTCTCTAGGGAAATGGCAAGGATTTGTAAAGGAGGAAGAAGGTATTCTGGCTCAAA
This sequence comes from Picea mariana, assembly GCA_032191745.1. Lineage (NCBI taxonomy): Eukaryota > Viridiplantae > Streptophyta > Pinopsida > Pinales > Pinaceae > Picea > Picea mariana. The sequence continues at coordinate 14,578 of JASDQU010504427.1, read as the reverse complement.
CTCACACTGTGGTTGCAAAATATTGGGGCAACGGGGGAATATTGAAATGGGCAGAGTTTTTATGCTCTCGTGCTTCTCTTTGGAATGGGGCCCCAACACCTTCTTTTATAGGCCAAAAGAGATAGTAACGGTTGGGGTGACTGGCTATGGGCGATCAAACGGTTAAGTAACGGCCCGGAAACCTGTATCCATATTCAATTTTCATTTTTCGCAATTTTTTGTGAGTGTACGCGAGCTGTAGTGGTGCACAAAGCATGTGTACGCGGGAAATAGTGGTGTAGGGCACGTACACCTTCAAAACAATGGTTTTTAGAAGAGATTTCTAGTGATGGCTTGGCAAAGATAGCAAGTAAGATGGCCTAATGCCAGGTATGCATGTCTGATGCAGTTTAGGGTTATAACAGGCACCGTACCATACACCAAGAAATATACCACTTGTCGATGCTTCATTAGTCCATGTGTCTGCCACCTATCTGCCATGTCAACATACTTGCCTAGTCATTGTCTTCCACGTGTCGTCGTATGAGCGTGCCTTGTGTCTTCGTACGGACGTGCCACGTGTCACCATTACAATGGTGACACATGTCACTCTCAGATTGGTCCACCTGTACCTACCATGTCATCAGTCCATATGCCCAGTCATCCTGCCACATCATTTGTATGGACCCATCCACATCATCGCCAACTGTGCCTGTCACGTTAGATGTATGGACTGTACAGTCATCATTTTTTTGCCTATTTGGAAAAATGAACAAATTGCCATAAGTTGAGCATACGAGGCCTGTTTGAGCCGGTTCAAGTTGTGTTGGGTTTGTATCGACGAGGTCTATGTACACGTCTGTTTTGAAGCCATTCTAAGAACTTTTATTTTTAGGCCTTTCTGAGCCCCATCAAGCTCCTGGATCCAAATCTGGATCAACCTACCACCCTCTCATTTGTGATTTTATTTCCAAATTGAATCCACTCAAATTTGCATATTGTCCACATAACTAAGAAATCCACACTTAGAGATCCAAGTTAGATCCATCTAGCGACCTCTAAGGATGGTTGAGCCAAGGGTATTGATACATTTGGTAGTGTGAAGTAGTTTTTTTTGAGCTATCACATTTTTTGGCTCATTGAACATTATATATTTTTTGTCCTTGCCTTGTCATTTTTCATGTCCTAATCTTACCTTGGAGACATTTCCCACTTTCCACCAAAGGAATTCCCAATGATGTTCAAGGATGATACAACAACTTTCCAAAAATTGGAACCCCCACTAGACTTCTTATTTGGTAGTGTAATTCAATCTTCCACTTGCATAGGGAATATGTATTTCCTTTTCAAGATTCCTCTCTACATCTCATATCAATGATAAGTTTCCATTCACCCTTGAATGAAATTACTTTAGTGAAAATTCCCAAGTGCTTTAATCCCCCAACCCTTGAATTGTTTGGGTATACACAAAGCTTCCTAAATCATTAATGGCACGCCTCCAACATCCTTATTCTCTTGCCATGAGAAAGTGAGACAAATCTTCTTTATCTTATTAAGAATATTTTTGGAATTAATATTAATAAGAAACAATAAATATGTATTAAATGAAGGACATTCTCAAAAAGTACAAGCTTCCTTGTAAAGGAGATCCACCTATGGACCCATAAGGTAATCCTGTTATTTATCTTCTACTCACTAAGAATATGTTTTGGAATTAATATTAATGAGAAACAACAAATATGTATTAAATGAAGGACATTCTCAAAAAGTACAAGCTTCCCTGTAAAGGAGATCCAACTATGGACCCATAAGGTAATTGTAACACCCCTTCTCCTAAACCTCTAATTATTGTAATTAATTATAATTTATGATTGCCAACCCATGGCATGTGAACAATGTAAAAGTATTAACATCCAATTACAACTGCCAACAACTGACTGTGGGGGTGAAGCCTTGAGTACTGGCCATGATACCACTAGAGGAAAGGGTGAGGAAACCTAAAGAGGGGTTCATCATGCTAAAGATGACCCAAAAACTCCTTGCTAATAATATTTGATATTCATATCATTTTCCTCATCCCTAATCTCAAGGCAAATCAGTTAATGAGAAAAGGACTGGTGGTTGAACAACCAACTACCCCAATGATTGGAAGCATGGAGGGCTTGGATGAGACAACATAAAACTATTAGCATGAAGTACCACAGAGCATTGTCTCCCCACATCCCTAGATTGACCCACACGTTACCTTCTAACATGAGAAAAGAAGGACATGTTGAGAACCTTCTTGGGAGGGGGCGTGTAAGAAAAGGAATGCACGAGTGCATGCATGGGGACCTTTTTTGTTCTAAGAAGGAAAAGAAGGGTAGGTGTGTGCAAGAGAGGAGCTTTGAGTTCTGGGGTTTGAATATAGGACCTGTAGAAAAGTAATTGGTGTGAGTCCAAAATCCTGACCTAAGTTGAGAAGGCGACGAGTTTTGATACTAGGAAGGTATCTGACAAACCTCATCGAAACCTAAGCTAGGTGAGTGTGGGGAAAATCTCTACCAAGAGTGGTGTGAAGGAGAGTGTCCTTTACAGATTGTTGAGAACGAGAGAGAGAGAGGTTCCCTGGTGGTATCGTGGCTTGGCATGGGGGTGGCCAGAGTGCTAAGAATAAATGCATCTTTCGCTACGGTTGGGTGGAAAGGCAAACACCCATAGTTAGTTGGCTGGAAGAACTTGTGAACAGAGAAGTATTTCATATACTTTGTGTAATTGAATTGAAATGCATGGTTGGATGTCTTTAATGGTGTTCTAAATGTTCTTGCATAAATAATAGTAATAATACCTGTTCCATTAGAAAATCCATGCATTTGAATGATCATGGGATTGTAAGACTATGCATACCTAGCATAAATAATTACGAGCATCCTGTAATGTTCTGAGAGAAAGAAAATGAGTCTATTATTTTTGCGTGCACAGGGGAAAAAATTATGTATATGTGTGTGTGTGTGTGTGTGTGTGTGCGCGCGCGCGCTTGTGTAAATAATAGTAATGATACTCGCTCCATTAGAAAATCCATGCATTTGAATGATCATGGGATTGTAAGATGGTGCATACCTAGCATAAATAATTACGAGCATCCTGTAATGTTTAGAGAGAAAGAATATAAGTCTATTATTTTTGCATGCA
>JASDQU010504427.1:0-11410 GCA_032191745.1 Picea mariana | reverse complement strand
TATATATATATATATATATATATATATATATATATATATATTTGAGGCATTATTGGTTCCCAGAGAAAGGAAATCAGACCTTAGGAAATAAATGGACAATTTTTCGAGAAGGATGTAATTCTGAAGTAATGACGTGTTGGAGGCCATAGAAGGTTGTTAAACCCTATATATCCCCTGTCATGGAGAAAGAAAGGTGTGTAGGACTCGATGTCGTCGTAGGAGTCATAAGAGAATGCGGGAACCAAGTCAATAATCCCATGGGATGGCGTAGCGCAAAGTTGCAGATCACCAAGCCCAAAATTTAACTTATAAATTCATTTAATACTAGCTTGAGTCGACGAGACTCAGTAACCGTCGATCTTTGAGTTGGGATAGATCTTGACCATCTAAGGAAGAGCCTTTACCCGTTAAAAATCCCTAGGTAAATCAGTGAATAATCGAGGGTCGTTAGATCCATGGGCCCGATGATTTCAACTGTTGATCTTGGTCATGCGAGGTCAATCAAATCCCAAGACCTTGGGAGTTTTTTTCTTAATCTAAAATTGTTGGATGGGTCGGTGGCCCGATGCTCGGTGGGTAGGGTTCCCACGCGGGTTTCCAAACCTCTACAACAACTACGATATTAAGTGGCATCATATGTGATGTGGGGCTCCAACATGATAACGAGGGTGTCACTTGGGTGACACTTGTCAACTCCTTGTTCATGAATGATTTGAGTATGGGCCTCGTTGGGCTTGAGCCTTTGTACCATCACCTTTGTTTATCAACCATTAGATCTACCAGTCGAGGGATATTAGCTATAGATCTTCATAAAAGATCAGGAGGGAGTTTGGTGTCCCAGGGTATCGGAGCACTAGACCCCGGAGGAGTTCTAAGTCCAACTTCCTTTGGAAGCCCAATATGTTGATCTCCAGTGGGTGATATAATACCCACCGTAGATCTGGAAACTTGGATCAGGTCCCACCATTTATTTGAAAATAATACAATATTTTAGTCGTAGGCCACCACGAAACCATGAACAACTTGGAACCTTCAACTCTAGGCGTCGTCTATTATATGGGTCAAATACGTCAGTCTAACGTATCTAGGCATCAGACCCTTAGAACAATTTACACTTCTCAACATACAAATAATCGCAAAGGTCCAAGATCCATTGAGATGAGAACCATCAATCTGTGAGTCGATGACCAAATCTCAGTTGTTAAAATCCTAGAGTCGTTATCATGTTGTGGGTTGTTTGAGAAGCCTTGGGTAATTGTTAGATCGACCAACAAGAAACCTTAGTCGTAGATCTCACGATGTCGTAATTCGTGATAAACCTAATTAGTGATCTCATAATTTTTGGATTAGTATTAATTGATCCCCTCATAATCCCTGGCACCGAGAGAATTCCAAGTTAAAACCAAAGGTAAAGTCAGAAATACAGTGCCCAGTGGTGACATGGCATGTGACAAGTGGTCCATGTGTCACGATGAAGGAAAGCCACGTGTCACCCTAAAGTGGTGCTATGTATCACATAGATTTTCCAGGATCAGACTAGGATCCATAAGAAAAATGGGTGCCACGTGTCAAGGGATACACGTGCCACATGTCACACTATGTGTAATTCCACGTGTCAGCTAGGGATTCATTGATGAATCAGATGTGGGCCCAACGGAGGGATATTATCCTTGGGGTAACATCGTTAGACCCTAGCCGTTGAATCTAAAGGTGGGTGGATCTCCACCATTGATTCACAGTCAAAGGAATTCAATTGGCCCTAGACTGTCGGGGGTCTTGTTACCTAGTTATACTGGGAAGCCTGGTACCCCGGTGGTCACCTGTTGCAATGTGATTAAAGACAGGTGTCAACACCCAGTTGGGAGAACTTTGAGCTTGGCGATCACCTGTGTGTCCACGTTTATTCACATGGAATTCCACGTGACAAGTGATTTGAGTGCCACGAATCATGATGAGTTAGATTAGGACGTGACTTGTTGGGCCAGGAGCATGCCACGTTGAGTCCATGTGTTGGCGTAGATCTCATGCCATCTTAAGCCCTCTGAATAGGCACGATGAACTTGAACCGTTGGAGTTAAGGATGGTGAATCTCCATTTTCGATCATGGTTGAGGGTCAATTGGACCCCGAACTATCAAAGAGTTTTGATGTTAGGAGAATCTAGAGGGTCCAGTATCTGGTGCCCGGTGACTACCCGTCATGATTCTAGTGAATGACGAATGATGGCACGTGATAGGGCCATGCATTCAGAGTGTTAGCGCATACCGGATCGATCGTCGAGGAATGAGGTTAAATCCGCCCTCTCGGTGGGTCGATGGTTCGGTGAACTAACATTACGTTGAACGACATCACTTAACCAATGCATAATGGACAAGTGGTGCCATATGATTGGACATTGTACCGTAGGCGCCAACTCATGTTGGACTAGGCCTTTCGAGGGTCATGTAATACAAGAAGGGTCACAATTCTGGGACTCGATAAGTCGAGGGTCGGGTGGATGATGTGGCAAGTGTAACAACAAATCCCATATCAATTGCCACATCCTCGTAGGGATGATATGTCATGACACAGAAGTGCCACGTTGTATGGATATGGGTGACGTGGAGCCATGTGGCATTATAACAAAGAAAGACCTAAAACTTTAAAAAGCCATAACTTTCGATCCAGGGCTCGAATTTGGACAAAATTATAGTCGTTGGAAATCTCTCGATGAGAAAAATATGATGACACCCTTTAGAAGGGGTTTTGAGGTAGTTGAAGGCAAGAAAAAAAAATTAATACCCCATCCCTTTAAATTTCACTAAGGGGGTTGGTTGTGTTACAAGTGGTATTAGAGCAGGTTACAACACTTGGCCTGTTTGGGCTCGTGAAAGATTTGAATAAATTTTATTAGATAACTTTTAAGGGGGAGGGCATCCTACCCTACCCTATATATTAGAGCATGTTGCAACACTGGGCCTAGATGGGCCAGAGATCAGTCATAGGAATGGTATATCAAGATTTAGAGGAGCTCGTTGAAAGGTGTTTCTACCTTTTAAAGGATTGTTCATTATCTGCACAATTCCTTAAGGAGAAGGACTATATATTGAAACTTTCTATTTTTTAAATGTTTACAATAGAAACCTTAACATGATGACTGTGTGCGTAAGGGCTAAGACCCTTACAGAAAATGTCCTTGTGGATAAAGGAACTTAGTATGGATGATAGAATCCTCAACAGTGTTAATTGTTGCTTAAATAAAAGACTAAACCCTATATATGAAATTCCTCATGATTAGAGCACTGATAGAAAATGTGTAAGGTCAGTACATTTGACCTATAATGAATGAAACTTGTTGTTGAAATAGCCTAGCTAAGAAAATAAAAAGGAGTCTTTTAGATTGTTGATGGTCCTCATAAAAGAAGTGGAATGGCTTGATTTTATGAGCCAATTTATGAACTCGTGACCATACTAAAGAGTGTGTATATAAGTATTGACCTAAAATCTTGTCTATGCAAGTGAATGCAAAGGTAAATAGTGGAATACGTCTACACTGTAGCCATGGGTAAAATGCTTGGTGCGTGAGGATATGTTGGAATGCATATGGAAAAGAGTGAGCATGTATAAAGTGTACATATAGACTTATAATAACCTGTGATGGATTATAGAATATAGCATGTTGAATTGTGCACTATGGTTGATAATGACCTTATGATAGAGGAGAAGTAACAACATGAATAAAATGCATTGTAGAGTTGCCTAGTATGAAGGCATGAATGAAGATGTCTACAGGGATAATCATGTGGATGGTTGTAAATTCTCTGTGAAGAATACTGATATTTATATCAGATAAATATGAAAGAACAATATAAAACGGTGCAAGCAATGCCATGCACAATACACACATAGATATACTTATATATTTGAAAGCATGATATGACTGCCTAAGTAAGATGGAGGAAGGGCAAGGAGTGTACTTTCCTAGACTGAATAATTCCATGGATGCATAACTGACCCTATGATGAAGAGTCTAAGTATTTTTGTTAAAATAATAAGTTGAGGAAGTATGAAATTCCTTAGAAAGAGCTAAGATGAAATGTTAAGAGAGCAAAGAGCAAGAGTGACCTTTTTGTTGGCTGTTATCTTGTACAGAGGACGATATGATTATGATTTTATTGATGAGATTGGTTGTGTAAGTGACTGTAATGTCTCATCAAAACTGGATAATGTTAAATCCATATGAATGATTGAGGTAAAAAGGTGCAAGTGATGCACCTGCATATATGTAAATATACATATACATGCTTAAAGGTATGATATGAATGCTTTAATAAGTGAGATGTGAGGCAAGAATTGTACTTTCTAGATTTAAGTAATGCCATGGATGCATGGACAACCCTATGTTGGAAGGGTCTGATTTGTTTTGATGGAATAATAGCTTGAGGGGGATGTGTTTCCATTTCCTTGGGAAGATATAGTGCAAATTGTTGAAATAATAAATAGGTAGGAATGCTCTGTTGTCATGATAAAGGTAACATGGTTATGCCTTTGAGAATTGCATGAGAATGATTGTGAAAAATCATAAGTGAAACGATTTAAATCGACATGCAATATGGGAACTGTGAACTGTGTTAGTGGTGGATACACCCAACATGCTAATGCATGTGATTAAGTGCATGGAAGCACAACTTGAAAGAAAAATGATAACATAAAGATACCTATTTGATGGTATTTGGAATGCGTCATATGAATGCATGCTTATATCCCTTATGGAATATTGGATAGAATTATGAAATAATGAAGTTGAGACTGACTTGAGAATTGAGGTCATTTTAGACCATTCGGATATGCAACAAGAGTGTTGCATGTTGAAGAAGTTCCCGTGGAGGAACTATGTAAAGATTATGTCATGAGAACATAGCTATAACCTTAATGACTGCTGAGAGTTGGGTAGTAAGCTGCAAGGCTTGTTTATATAAGAATCTTGAATTACATTTTAAAATATCGTGCATGAGTGAAAGATATGCAAATGAATGTTGACCATTCTTATTTTTAATGGTAATGTGCAGAATGCACATGTTCATAATTCATTATGAATTAAAAGATTGTTATCGTGCCATGTTGATTTGTCCAAGAAGATCAAGATGAACTTGACCGAGATTGCTCAAGGAAGAGAGTAGGCAGATCCCAGGAGGGAGAGATTTTATAAACAAAGAAGAAGAAAAGGAATTAGTACTTTATCATTCTAAAAATCTAAATAATGAGACATAGTTGTATGCTTTAAAGGGACAGTTGTGGAAATAAATACATGTGGTAAATTATAGACAAATTAATAAATACGTTGAATAATGAGCTTAGTTAAGTCATACTGTGTGAAGGCAGTAACACCTTTGAAATCATTTAGTTGGACTGCAAGTTCCAGGCTATGTAGAATGAGTTTAGAAAAAGGGAAGAGTCCCTTGACTCCTTTCTTGTTGTTTATGGTGTTTCTTTGGGATGAGAAATTGATATGTTGTTGTATGAGAATACTTTTGGCATGATAAATGTTGATGGTTGTGTGACTATATAAACAACTGAAAATTTGATTTTTTTTACACCCATGAAAACGTTGAGAGCAATGAGATGGGATGCATCTACATGTGCCAGAACATATCGGAAAATATTTTTCTAAATTAAACGATGTGGTACATGCATTTTATTTTACATTACAACTAATGTAAAATGTGAATGTGGTGATGTATGTCGCGTGTAGAAAATATTGGAGCTGTTAGGGAAGGACAACTTCCAATGGTGAACAACCTCAGACGAAGGACCTTGGGAGTTCCCATGAAAGCACCACTAATGAGGTAATATCAGAAAAGGTGCTGGCAGCTGGAACATGTATAAAAGTGTTCATGCCTATGTGGCATAAAGCATGAAGGGAATTGGGAAAGATTCCCTTATAAAATATTTTATTATCCTAATGATATAAATGTGATTTTGAGCGGATGTGGTAAGCCATTGATGCCCAACCAGGATATGATTAAGGAAAGGAACCTAAAGGACAGAGAAAGAGACCTCTGGAAGTCAAGGATTGGTTACAATCCTTGCAGAAGATTCACAAACAACTGAATGATGAATGAATTGTGAGCCGAAGTGCTCATAAACAATATGTTGACTGAAAGCATTGAGGAGATGCATGTTGTATAAGAAGGCAAGTAATGGACTGCCTAGTATGGAAGGAGGACCTTCCAATATACTACCATAGTTGTAACAATAGTAAAAAAAGGGTCGGGTGGGGGACATGGGTGGCCATGAACATTGGCACCCTGATTAACAACAAAGAAAGAATGCTTGAATACATTCATATGAAATTTTAAATTTCACATGCTGATTGAGGTCATGATCAACTTAAAGCATGAGATATAATTCTGTTGTAATAAGGAATGTAGATAGAGAATCCACGTGGAAGAGGTTGGATGAGATCCAACACACCATGGCAAGAGTGCCTAATATGAAATATGGTAATCTGAAATTCAATGCAAGGGTGCATTTTGTGTGAATGTGGCCATGAGCATTGACACAATTATTGAATTCACTTAATGTTGAATTGCATTTGGAAAGGTTTGATATGTCGAAGTGATGCATGTGTAAGGAATGATATTTCCTTTTTCTTTATATCATTGAATAGATAAAAGTGATTTGATTATTAGTATGCACAATTTAAGAATTGTTGGTGATGTCATTATAAAGGTACAATGAAAATATATGTGCATGGGAAATTGACAATTTCTTTGGCTGATTGAAGTTGAAATTGCAGGAAGAAGGGTCTTGGATGTGGCAGCAAAAGTAATCCCATAAGAAAGACCAATACTTGCCAAGCCAAACTATTATGAGAGGGAAAAATATCATCCTTGTGGAATCAGGTTCCTTTATGGAACCAATCAAAAATGGAATTGTGAATTAGAAAATCAGTGGGTAACATATTTGAAAAGAAGTCTGATTGAAAAAAAAAAACTAATGAAAACATCTCACGAATTTCTATATGCATGTGATACAGGTGATATGAAAAGAATATGTCCGGGGAGGACAGATGATGCTTGTCAAAGTTGGAAAGCATGGAAAATGGCTACTGTAGTGACACGAGAACCTTGTAATAACCATGATCCCCATATAATGATGTGTCGTTGTGACATGGGCCGGAGGGATGCCCCGATTGTAAGACTCAAGGAATTCTCGAAAAATTCTTCTTCTGCGAGAAAGCCTTGGCAAGACAAGATGGATCACTCAAGGGACTGTATAATAGAGAAGGGGATGCCTGTGTTTGGGCATGGATTGTGAGTGACTACAAGGAAGAGGAGACTTCGATAGTTCTTGTAATCTACGATCATGCACACCATGGGTATGTCAGGGAAAACAATGAGCCAAGTTAATGAGATAACCATATGGATGGTGATCCATGAACTGCACAAGATAAGTATTTTACTAACACATGAATTTTCTTCTTGAATTGTGAACAACGATGAAATCTTTTACATAAAATTAAGCTTAATGTGATTTTTGTTTGAAATTTTGTAGGCATATGCCAAATGCCAAGAGTCTGGAAAAGGACCACACTATGAGGAAGAGAAGAAGGTAATGCTAAAGTAGCTAAAAGATGAAGACATGATACATGTTACTAAGAAATAACACCGAGGATGGTGTTCCTTTGAAGGGGGAGGGGATTGTATGACCCATTCTCCTAAACCTCTAATTATTGTAATTAATTATAATTTATGTTTGCCAAGCAATGGCATGTGAACAATGTAAAAGTATTAACGTCCAATCGCAAATACCAACAACTGACTGTTGGGGTGAATCCTTGAGTACTGACCATGATACCACTAGAGGAAAGGGTGAGGAAACCTAGAGAGGGGTTCATCATGCTAAAGATGACCCAAAAACTCCTTGTTGATAATATTTGATATTTAATTTATTTTCCTCAGCCTTGATCTCAAGGAAAATCAGTTAATGAGAAAAGTATTGGTGGTTGAACAACCAACTACCCCAATGAATGGAAGCATGGAGGGCTTGGTTGAAACAACAAAAAACTGTTAGCCTGAAGTACCACAAAGCAGTGTCTCCCTGTAGCCCCAGATTGACCTATGAGTTACCTTCTGATAGGAGAAAAGAAGGATAGGTCGAGAATGATTTGGATTATTTTTGGCATGAAATGGGAGTGAAGATATAATAATGAAATGTACAAAGATATATAAAATATCCAATAATATAACGTAGATTTATCAGAGATATAACCATAAACACAGAGATACAGTAGTACACAGTTTCTATTAATGAGCGAAATGTATAAGACTCTAAAAATACAGAGTGAAAGACTTGCTAGAATGGTGGAAATTTATCTCTGAGAAGAGATGTGACAGATACTCACATTCAAAAGAAAATGATTACAATGAGGCTCTAAAGGCCTTTTTAACATAAAGAAAATCCAAAACCCTGATCCCGGAAGATGAAAAGCCAACAGTTTTGTGGGACCCATTTTGGGTAGTTTGGTGTATCAACTGCCCGGGGGCGTAACTTTGGCATACGATCTCCATTTGGGGCGCACGATAGCTCGTTGGAAAGGTATCGTTGAGGAGATTCATTTTGGGGGCTCAATATAATCCTTTGGAAATCATGGAGGTGCTCGATCCCAAAAAAACTTCATTTAGGCCCTCAAAGTGGCCCTAAAAGTTTAGGAACTGAAAAACTGCTAAAAATAGTAAGTTGTCAAAAGATTGTATTGAGCTAGTTGGAATAGGTGGGTGACCATCGATATCCACCTGGATTAGAGAATCTTCCTGGGAGGGGGTGTGCAATAAAAGGAATGCACATGTCGAGAACTTTCCCGGGAGGGTGCGTGCAAGAAAAGGAATGCACGTGTGCATGCATAGGCACCTTTTTTGGTCTGAGAAGGAAAATGAGGGTAGGTGTGTGCAAGAGAGGAGCTTTGAGTTATGGGGTCTAAAGATCAGACCTGTAGAAAAGGAATTGGTGTGAGTCCAAAAATCTCGATCTAAGCTGATAAGGTGACGATTTTTGGTACTGGTAAGGTATATGACTAACCTCATCGAAGCCTAAGCTAGGTGGGTGTGGAGAAAATCTCTACCAAGAGTTGTGTGAAGGAGAGTGTCCTTCACAGATTCTAGAGAACCAGAGAGAGAGAGGTTCCCTGGTGGTATCATGGCTTGGCATGGGGGTGGCTAGAGTGCTAAGAATAAATGCATCTGAGCCTATAGTTGGGTGGAAAGGAGAACACCCATAGCTAGTTGGATGGAAGCACTTGTAAACAGATAAGTATTTCATATACTATGTGTAATTGAATTGAAATGCATGGTTGGATGTCTGTAATGGTGTTCTGAATGTCCTTGCATAAATAATAGTAATGATGCATGCTCCATCAAAAAATCCCTGCATTTGAATGATCATGGAATTGTATGACATCCGATGCCCAGTGGTGACATGGCACGCAACAAGTGGTCCATGTGTCATGACGAAGGAAGGCCACGTGCCACCCTAAGATGGTGCCACTTATCACATAGATTTGGTAGGATAGGACTAGGATCCACAGGAAAAATGAGTGCCATGTGTCAAGTGGTACACCTGCCACATGTCACACTACATGTAATTCCACGTGTCAGCTGGGGTTTTGTTGATGAATTGGATGTGGGCCCAATGGAGGGATATTATCCTTGGGGTAACGTCGTCGGACCCTAGCCATCGTATCTAAAGGTGGATGGATCTCCACCATTGATTCAGGATCAAAGGAAGTTGATCACCTCAGACTGCCAAGGGTCTTGTTACCTAGTTAAACTGGGAAGCCCGGTGCCCAGTGCCTCGGTGGTCACGTGTCGCATTGTGATTAAAGACTGGTGTCAACACTCGGTTGGGTGAACTTTGAGCCCAACGATGACATGTGTCTTCACGTCTATTCACATGGAAGTCCACATGACAAGTGATGTGAGTGCCACATGCCATGACAAGTCAGATTGGGACATGAAGAGTTGAGTGAGGAGCGCACCATGTTGAGTCCACATGTCGACATAGATCCCATGCCATCTTAAGCCCTATGAATAGGCACAATGAACTGGATCTGTTGGAGTCAAGGATGGTGAATCTCCATTGTCGATCACGGTCAAGGAGGGTCAATCGGACCTCAGACCATCAGAGAGTTTTGATGTCAAGAGAAGCTAGAGGGTCCGATATCTAGTGCCCAATGACTACATGCCATGATTTCAGTGAATGACAAATGGTGGCATGGGATAGGGCCACGCGTGCAGAGTGCCAACACATACCAGATCGATCGTCGAGGAATGAGGTTAAATCGACCCTCCTGGTGGGCCAATGGTTCGATGAACTGACATTATGTTGAACAACGTCACTTAATCAATGCATGATGGACAAGTGGCACCATATGATGGGACGTTATACCCTAGGCGTCAACTCACATTGGATAGAGCCTTTCGAGGGTTATGTAATACAAGAAGGGCCATGATTTCGAGACATCATAAGCTGAGGGTTGGGTGGATGAGGTGGAAAGTGCCACGACAAAGCCCATATCAGCTGCCACATCCTCACAGGGATGACATGTCATGACATGGCAGTGCCACATCAAATGGATATGGGTGATGTGGAGCCACGTGGCATTATAACAAAGAAAGACCTAAAACTTTAAAAAGCCATAACTTTCGATCTAGAGCTCGGATTTGGACAAAATTATAGTTGTTGGAAAGCTCTCGATGAGCAGAAGACGATGGCGCCCTTTAGAAGGGGTTTTGAGGTAGTTGAAGGCAAGTGAAAAAAATTACTACCCCATCCCTTTAAAGGCTACCAAGGGGGTTGGGTGTGTTACAATAATGCTCTTCTTTATCTTCTACTATTGAGTTCATCCTAAATAAGTAATTTGAAGTTTGTAATTGAAACCTTAGATAAGTGAATTTTTCCTTAAACCACTAAATAAAGTAAGAGAGGAATTTGTGGATCATGAACCTTTCGAATGGGGGGATTAATGATTAATGAAAACTTTAATTAATGTACTCCATCCATGTTGCTTTGTTAAAGAAATTTAATATCTTTTCATATTCTTCATCCTCTCTCAACGAGCCACACACACACACACAGATATTGAAAAATGAGAGTTTTTATTTAAATAAGATATCTAGTATCAATGATTTGCATTATCACCTTTCATATATAGATTGAACAAGGAGATGTTCGAAATGAAAAAATAAAACCATTAAAACATGATTATCTATTTATTAAAATTCACTAGGGCATGATTATCTATCTACTAAAATTTCTTAGATTATGATTATTGTTGTAGGAAAATCTGCCTGCGGACAAGTAGATCGACCTCTAAGGCTTGACCTTAACCCTAGACAGAAAAGTGCTTATCATGGACACTGAATTTCTTTCGA
>JASDQU010504426.1:28912-41707 GCA_032191745.1 Picea mariana | reverse complement strand
ATAATTAAAGGAGAAATAAGGGTGAGGTTTGATTTGGTCAAAACAAGAGGAAAGATCTAGAAGGCTCGGAGGAAGAATAAAAGAAGGGGTATCCCTTCACCTTAGCATTATGATTTGATCTATTAATTGGGTGCTCTTGGAGACAAGGTTTTCATTAGGGTTTTGTCAAAACCCTTCCAGAGTTGGTCTTGTTTTGGTGGTGAGACACCCACCCTAGCTAGACAGGAGGGGAATTCATCTAGGATTCTCATTGGAGTTCTAGTTTATGGCTTTGTCTTCAGCTAGGAGGAGAATTGATCTCCTTGGGAGATTCAAAGAGACTCTTATGAGGGCCTATTTATTATTTTGCAGGTCGTGGAGGTATTTGCAGTAGTGAGAGGCACTTGGTGGAGATATTGGTACCTAGGTATATCATTAGGAGGTTTGGAAGGGATGCAACCCTTCCATATCTGTTGGTTCGTCAATTGTAGAGTGCCATAGAGGCACTAGAGGAGGCCTGCAGCCCCTTGGAAGAGCCACACGAACTTAGAGAAGGTCGCAAACCTCATTTACTGAGCCACGGATCTGGGAGATGAGACCAAGGGTTTGAGGGAGGGTCGAGACCCTCATTTGTTGTCCAAAGGCAATTGGAAGCCCACGTGGGTATTCTACAGGTTGAGGGAAGAGAGAGGATTCATGGTCTCATAAGAATCGAGCAGAGAAGGTGGGTTGATTGCCATAGTAGCAAAGCAGAGGCAAAGAATTCTTTGGAGCATCATCCAGCAATGGGAATTTGTTTTTGTAGGGTTATTTGCATCGTTCTTAGGTTTTACTTGTTATTGTGTGTTGATTTAAGTATTGTAGTTGATACAACAACCTCTAGAGACTTGATTTTTTCACTAGTGTTTCTATCCATAATAAAATATGTGAATGTGATATCTTTCATTTGATATGTACTTGATTTCCATGCCATATGTTTAATGAGATATTTGTCATGGAAGTACTTGCAAATGTTTTTTGAAAATATTCTATCAATAATTTTTCTTAAAGGTAGGTGAATGCAAATTGTTCGACATAATTATAAATCAGAAAGAGATTTAAATTTCATGATATTCTAGCACACAACTCACTTGGGGATTAAACAATTTTATCAGAGCTAGTGATCTTTCTATCTTGTGACTGTATTGATTCCTAAAAGAAGAGGGCGTGGAGGACAACCCTTTCTAGAGTCACCAGAAAGAGAAATATAAGTAATCCAACTAGAGTTAGAAAAATAAGGAAACATGGGGGACCATGGTGAGGAAAAGAATTTACATATATTAGAGGTCCTAGTCAAGGGGAAACAAAAATTTACCCGTGAGAAATGACAATTGACGTAGTTCCTAACACAGTTCATTACTAGGACCCAAGTAGGTTCAAATGGGAACCATTTAGAGGGAATTTGTAGAAGAGGTAGGAATCGTGTAGAGGGTAGAATAATCCATACCCTAGCTCAATGTGGGAGCAGAAGGATTCCCATGCCCCTATTACCACAGTTCCTTATAGAGCAAACTACTTGAACACAAGATCATCCAAATCGCAAGCTTGATGTTACCTCCACCTACAAGGAGTATCAGGTGTTAGAGGAAGATATCTAGGACGCTTTGTCCAATGATGAATTATACAACCTCAATCAAAGTAACATGCCTAGGGAGTGGAACAAAACAACGTAGAACCAACAAAACTTTGATCTCATGCGCAAGGTGGGTAGGTTGATTATCCCATATTTTGACGGATCTTCCAAAATCACATCCAGAGTGTGGGTGTAGAAGTTGGATGCTTACTTCCAACTCAACCCAATGATAGAGGCAGAGGCAATCAAATTTTCCACCCTTAACTTGGAGGGAGAATCTCATGAGTGGTGGTACCATGGGCTAGTTACATTAGGACACACCATCATCACTTCATATGTGGACTTCACTCATAGTTTTATGGACAGATCCTGAGATACACTTCAAGGAGTTGGCATAGTTGATATAGACAAGTACACTAGATGCATACATCACATATTTTCAGAGGATGGAAGTCATGGTGATAGACATTTCTGAGCAATGGTTGGTGATTATATTCATAGAGAGTCTAGATAATCCCTTGAGAGGATGGGTAAAGGTCGTTACACTAGCCACATTGTAGGATTCCATCATGATGACCCAGGATATGAGAGACATAGTCTCCAATAAGGTATCGACAAAACCCTTCAACCCTCAGGGAGTAAGGAGATGAAGTTTCCCCAGAAGCCATGGATAGAGAACGACAGGGTCGATGAGGAAACTAGGAAGGAGCTAAGAAGGAAGAAACTTTTCTTTAGCTACAAATAACCATGGGAGATGGGTCACCGGTGCATGGGAAATGGGAAAGTACACTAAATAGAGGTAATTTCTAATGAGGAGGAGGATGGAGAGGATGAGGTATTTCATGCTTAGGATAGTGAGTAGAGCAGTGGTGAGGCATACCCATCACACCCTGAGGTTATGACACAAAAACAATTGCAGGAAGGTGTCAAGAATGTGACCATTTCCACACTTTTAGGAGTTCCCAAGTATTACACCTTCAGGATTCAAGGAATTTTGTAGGATCAAAGAGTCACAACACTCATCAATGGTGGGGCCACCCACAACTTCATTGATGCATCACTTGTCACTAGGAGACACATCCCTGTAGATGATTTCGAGGGTTTCAATGTGGTAGTTGTAGATGGGCACAACATGACATGTACTCATAGGATCATGGGTTTATATGTCACATTGGGAAACTAAATGTTGACCGATAACTTTTATGTTGTAGATTTGGTAGACACTCATATGGTATTAGGTGTCTAGTGGCTATACTCATTGGGAGATATCCACTTGAACTATCAAGAGATGAGGATGGATTTCAAGGACAAGGAATGTTAGTGGGTTGTTTTAAGAGGTATGTCTACTAGAGTTCCTAGGATCATGTCAAACAATTGTTTGGAGGCCATCTTTAGACATGGGGACGTGGCTTGCATAGAAAAATTTTTGATCACCACGTAGAACCCATCATAGGACTGTCATCATTATCATGCAGACATACAGGTGTTTCTTTAGAAACACAACAAAGTGATCTAGCCACTACTAGTAGGGATACCACCTAACAGGGGATTTGAGCATATCATTGATTTAGAGGAGGGTGTGAAGCACATGATCACTACACCATACAGGCATCCAAATAAGTTTAAGGATGAGATAGAGAAGTCCATATAGAAGTTATTGGATATGGGTCACATCAAGCCTAGCTCTACTCCCTTTCCTTATTCAATAGTATTGGTAAAGAAGAAGGATGGCACGATGAGGATGTGCATCGAATACAAGGCATTGAATAAGAAACCCATCAAGAACCGATACTCAATACCCATGATTGATGAGTTGCATGGAGCAATGTACTTATCAAACATTGATCTTCAATCAAGGTATCATCAAATCCAGGTCAGAGAGGAGGAAATCCATAAGACAACATCCAAATGTCACTATGAGAATTATGAGTTTCTATTCATGCCCTTCGGGTTGACTAATGCACCAACCACCTTCCAGTCATGTATGAACCATATATTCAACAAGAAATTGAGGAAATTATTAATAGTATTCTTTGATGATCTATTGATCTACAACAGGACTTGGGAGGAAGATCCAATTCATGTGGATGATATTCTTAGCATTATGGAGGAGCAATCATTGTTTTCCAAGGAAGCAAAGCGTGAGTTTGGGATGACATAAATTATCTATTTGGGGCACGTGATTGGTGTTGAGGGAGTGAAGGTGTATCAAGGGAAGATCCAAACAATATTAGATTGGAACACCCCATATCACTTACAAAGATGTGAGAGTTCTTTGGGATATTCAACTATTACAGGAACTTTGTGAAGGGATTTTCATAGTTGGGTGTGCCATTGACAGACCTCACCAAGAAGGGAGAATTCAGATGGCAAGAGGAAGTATAGGTAGAATTCAACAAAATGAAGAAGATGATGAGAACTTGCCCAGTGTTAGCACTTCCATATTTCTCACTTGCATTTGTACTAGAGTGTGATGCATCCAGTGAAGGGATATGACCAATGTTGATTCATAATCCACACCCCATATCTTTCGAAAGTAGGAAGCTGAGGGAGCTGGAGAATATCTATCCTATATATGATAAGGAGATGTTGGCCATCGTGCATGAATTTTCCAAGTTCAGAAAATACCTGGTGGGAGGAATCTTTTTGGTTGGGACTGACCACAACAACTTGAGATACTTCTTAGAGAAATGGGACCTGAATGAGAGGTAGCAGAAATGGGTGAGAATGTGCAGGCATATGATTTTTACATTGAGTATGTAAAGGGGGAGAAGAACATAGTTTTTGATTCCCTATCTAGGAGACCTGCAACATTCTCCATGACATAGATCTCAGCGGACTGAAGTCCATTATCTTGGTGGATTAATCCAAGAATACCTTCTCATGTGAGATGATGGAGGGAGTTATCCAATATGAGAGGTACAAGGTAGTGGATGACACCATATACTACAAATACAGGATTTGTCTTGGCGGCGAGTCCACACTCAGGGATAAGATTTTTAGGGAAATACATGACGCACCATTGGTAGGGAACCCGAGGTATCTAAATACCTACAAGCAGGTGAGGGAGAGAATATCTTAGAAGGGTATCAAGGAGGATGTTCTTTGATATGTGAGGGATTGCATGACCTATCAGCATAATAATTCAAAGATAGCTTACACACCCTGCAGGATTGCTTCAACCATTGTTGATTCCAGAGAAAAAGTGGGAGGGCATTTCCATGGATTTCATTACAGGTTTGCCGAAGGTACATGGAAAGGAATGTGACCAAATATGTGCACTTATTTTTCATCCCTTTAGATTACAACACATCTCAAGAAGTAGAAATATTATTCAAGGAGGTGCTCAGACTACATGGTATTCTGAGAAACAAAGTCAATGACTGAGATAACAGGTTTCTCAGCATGTTCTAGTAGGTTCTGTTCAGGCTATCCGGGATGGAATTGACACCTAGTACTAGCTATCACCCCCAAACAGATGGGAAAATTGAGATTGTGAACAAGTGGATTGAGGGGTACCTGAGGAACTATGTGTTAGAGCAGCAAAGAACGTGGATAAAATGGTTGCATCTTAGGGAGAATTTCTACAACACCCATCATCACATGTCCGTTGGGATGATCCCATTCAGGCGATTTTATGGCTATAATTCCCCATCATTTTTTGATTTGGTGTTTGGGGAGAGCAGGGCCCAAAAGGCCAAATATTGGTTGTAGGAGAACCAAGACATGTTGAGAATCTTGAAGGAGAATTTATAGGTCTCCCAGAATTAGCAAAAGATGTATGTAGATAAGAATAGGCAGGGTGGAGCATAGCTTCAAGGTTAGGGACTTAGTATTTCTTAGGTTGCAGTCATACAAAAACTCCTCTTTGAAGAAGAGTGGCACAACAAAGTTACTATCTCTCTTCTTATGGACCCTATAGAGTGATCAAGAGAGTTAGAGAGGTAGCATATGGGTTGGAGCTTCCAGAGGGTAGAAGGATCCACAACATCTTCCATGTATCTTGCCTCGAGAAGGAGTTGGTACAACATGTCACCACTTTGGAATATATTCTTCCACTAGGTGAGGAGGGAGAATTAGTTCTGAATCAAAAGTGTATTGTTGATACCAAAGAGAGAAGGATGAGGAGATGAATCATCCCAGAGTACCTGGTCATATGGAGAGGTTTTCCCACAGAGGATGCTACTTGGGACGGAGAGAAGATATTAGAACACCTCGATTTGAAGTTGCTTGAGGACAAGCAATCTCAGGAAGGGAGGACTATAATATCCCCTTCCAATTGATCACAATGGAGGATGACTTAGTAGTCTATACAACTCTCATAGGCTATAGTCAGCAGAAAAAAGGGAGTCACTGGGATTTATTTAGTGTCTCTTGTGGGGGGGAGATGCTATGTTCATAAATTGACATTATATAAAGAGATAAATTATTAATCATTTAAAAATTAAAAACAAATTTTTAATATTTAAGTAACAATTAAAGGAGAAATAAGGGTGAGGTTTGATTTGGTAAAAAAAGGAGAAATATCTATAAGGCTTGGAGGAACGATAAAAGGAGGGGTATCCCTTCACCTTCTTTTGGAAACGTTGGTCCTCCTTACATTTATACATTGATTCTTCCCGGTTTCACTAAGGGGTTACCCGTATGGTTCGTTTCCACTCCTTTGGTCCCAAATTCACCTATCGCTGCCCAATCAAGTTCTCTAATGCAAGACCATCAACCTCATGTTGACCCTTTGCCTTCTTCCCCTGTCGTGTCTTCTCCCCTTTATTCTTCCTTTCCTGGTGTAATCCTTGAAGCTATTAATAAGGAGGCTAAGAAGAAGAAGAAAAGAAAGGACAAAAAGAAAAAAAATAATCAAGGGAATAATCAACCTGTCACTATCATGAGGGGTGATAATGTTAAAAATTTGACCAACATTGATCGCAAACCCAAATTCCCTTGCAATATTTGTAAGGGTGACCACCTTCTTAATAATTTACCTTGTATTCCAAAGTTCTTATAAGTGTTGTACTCATGTTCTCAACAACCCATGTCTCCAGCTGTTGCAAGTCATGCTAGTGACAGTCGATCAACCAGTGATCATCAGGTTGGGGGGAAATTTTCAAAGTCAGGATTCCTTTCTAGTTATGTAAGGAAATGCACCTCACTCACATTTTCCCTCGTATGGATGAAGCTTCACAATTTTTGGAAGACATTGTTGTTTCCCAACAACAACCTCCAACTGCTTCCCATGAGCCCTCTCCCATCCAATCATTGGTTGATGAAGTGGTCATTTCGATTCAATTCTCAGTCGATCCCACTCTTCCTTTGGAGAGTGAAGTAGATACCACTAATGTTTTTCTTGTCACTACATATTCCTACGGACAAGGGGGCATTTCACCCATTTCGGTGGAACCCCCTCCAAGCACAGAGGTCATTTATTTTTATTGGAATAATTTGGCAGAGACTCACCTTCCTTCATACTTAGCTTTCCAATTCATGGTGCAGGTTTGCGATAAGATCACGATACATTGAACTATTATTGATGAAGGCACTTATGTTAGCATTCTATTCTCAACTACTTGGAAAGATTTAGGTTCCCCTCAACTTGTATCATTTACCTATCATCTATCGGATTTTAATAGAATATTCAATCAACCTTTATGGATACTTCCTCAGTTGTCGATCATCTTAGGAGGTAAAATTGTTCATGTCAACATTATGGTATTCCAAGGCCCCTTGGAATTTAAATTTCTTTTTGGGCGGGACTATGTTTATAGTATGAAAGTTTTCATGTCCACGCTCTTTCAAGTGATGAATTTCCTGTTGGATATTTGGTTGTCATTAATGTTTTTGGACAGTTGGTTGTCATTGATGTCAGCAGATGTGATGGTTGCATTTGAAGAAGTCTACAAGAAGCCCCAGAGATATGGTCATGAATCTTGAATTTCTTTGAGGAATAAGGACATGAAGGATAGTGTAAATGCAGGTAACACACTCATATATGGATCGTCTTCGTCATATCGTTTCCAATGGTTGGTGGAACTTCACGTAGTTCCTCATGGTTAAGGAGTTATGAGTTCATGAAGTTGGAAGCCCTGAAGAAGGGTTAAGGAGATCATAAACGATTATAACAAGTTGCTACAAGTCATTGATTAAAGGTTAAAGTGGTTATAACAAGTAAGTACAGGTCGACCCTTGAGTTAAGGAAAGAAGTCACTTGGAAAAGTATAAATACACTTCAAGAATCCTCTCATTCTTACACACACAACTTTATTGAATATCTTGTATGTGAGCGAATTTGGTCTATTTGAAAAATATGAGGTAGTGATTATGAGGTAGTGGAGGAAGTGTGAAGGAGAAGTTTTAGGATTGTAAAGGAGAGTAAGGGTTTCTAAGAAACCCTAGTTTGGTTGACCCTTGTGGGTTAGACTACAAGCATCCTATGAGGCACCCCCGTGTGACACTCATCTTGGTCTCGTGAGGCTAAGAAAGATGTAGGGGACAATGATAGTACCATGTTGTTGAGATTGAGGAAAAGATATAGGTCTAAAATATGTGTATCAGGTCGGCTATAGGCTTAAAGGTATGGTTATATGCATGTTATACATTGGTTATGTTATGGTGCATGCTTGAGGCATGTCTTTGGTATCTGGTTGACATATTGGTACATGCTTCAGGCACATCTTATGTGCATGGTGTAAGGAATATTTGTGGTACATGTATGAGGTACATTTCTTGGTGATATTTATGCATGTTTTAGGCACTTCTTGATGAGGTTATGGCACATGTTTGAGGTACATGCATTGGATGTTGTGGTACATGCTTGAGGCATGTCTTTGTGAGTTTTGGTATATGCCTTGAGGCACATCTTGGATACTTGGAATATGGTTTTTTGTATGGTATATGCTTGAGGAATATTATGAGTGATGTGGCACATGTTTGATGGTATCTCTTGGTACATGGTTTATGAATGTTGTCACATGATTGAGGCACATGTTTTGAGGTACATCTCAGCTACATGATTGAGTGATGTTATGGTACCTTTGTATCTAGTTTGGTATGATTTTTAATAGCACATATTTTTTATGGTTGAGGTATACACTTGATATATGGTGGCATATGTATGAGGAACATTCTTTGGTGCTTTGTTGAGACACATCTTGTTGATGTTATGATTCATGAGTTGACGATGATATGGTACATTTCTAGAGGCACTTCTTGGTGATCTTGGTACATGGTATGGTACAAGTTGATGTAAATGGTTTATGTACATGGTATGGTACAGGTTTTGATGCATGTTTGATGTACATGGTTGATGTATATGGTTTGGTGATGGTTTTGGCATCCATGTGAGTGGACCTGGTTACAGTTGGTTGATGATAGTATATCAATGACAGAGACAATGACAGGGACAGTGACAGGTTGGATGACTAGTTAATCATCGGTTACATGTTAATGTGATAGTGATGAGTTGATGTGACAGTGATAGAGACAGACACATGTTTTTTATCAGTGGTAGTGACAATTGAGTCTACACTTATATTTCAGGGTGACAGGACGGGGTAAGGAAAGGGGATTTTTAGCTTCCTTCAAGTTGGTTCCTGTAAATCAAGGGGTCATAACCTCCTTCCATTTGGTGGTGGAGAACACAAGGAGTTGGATATTCCTTCAAATTTCTGCCTTTAAATCAAGGATTCATAGCCTCCTTTTAGTTGGTGCTAGAGAACTTAGGGAGTTAGAGCTTTCTTCATGTTGGTGCCTGTAAATCAGGGGGTTGCATCCTCCTTCAAATTACAGCTGGAGAATTTAGGGAGTTGTAGCTTCCTTCAAGTTGGACCCTATAAATAGGGGATTGGTGCCTCCTTCCAGTTGGTGCTGGAGAATTGGGAATTTGGTGCTTCCTATGAATGATTTCTTGATATATATAAGAAATAATTTTGTGGTTTTCTCTCATTTGGGTCTCCACATAAATTCAAGTGTACTATGTATATGTGATTATTTATTATGCACTGATGAATGATATTGTTTATGATGCACTAATATACTGAATGCATAAGTGATAAATATTTAATACTATTGATAAATTTGAAGTTTATATATATTGTGATTGAAAGTGGTAACAAAATCTCATACTGATTCACCCCCCCTCTTAGTATTCCAACAATTGGTATCAGCGCAGGGTCCTTCAAGAAATAGTCTAACCACTGGAAGGTATATCATGAAGAGCACAATATATATAAGAATGAAATACCATAGTTTGATGGACAAAATTATTCCTTCTGGAGAAGAAGGATGAAAATGTATGTACAAGCATAGGGATTTGATGTTTGGAAATCAGTAGTAGATGGATACAAAGAGCCTGCCACTCCCCCAACAGATAACGATGGAAAGAAACTCAGTCAAAACAATTCGAGGGATAAAAATTATATCCTGAATGACCTGGTTGATTCAGTATATGTCAAGGTTATGCACTACAATTCTGCAAAGGAGATTTGGGACAAAATTCAGAATTTTTACGAAGGAGATGACAAAGTCAAGGAGGGTAAGCTTCAAACTTAAAGAGTTCAATTTGAACTATTGAAAATGAATGAAGATGAAGACATTGAATCTTAATTTTTAGGATTTGATGAAACTATAAATGCAATTAAAGGATTGGGAGAAGAAGTTGAAGAATCTATGATTGTTCAGAAGATACTAAGATCTCTTTCCATGCGATTTGATCCTAATATTTCAGCCCTAGAATAAAGAGAAGATCTTGGTACACTAAGCATGGATGAACTACATGGAATATTTACAGCTTATGAAATGAGAACAGAACAAGAGAATCCATCCAAGAACGAAGCATCTTTCAAAGCATCCAAGAAGAAAAAGAAGAAGAATTTGCAGCTAAAATGATGATTCAGACAAGATGAAGAAATAGCCAACTTCATAAGGAAGTTGAAGAGAGGAACTGACAAGTACAAAAGTATTCTTCCCTTAAAATGTTTTAATTGTGGTAAAATTTGTCATTTGAAAATAAATGTCCTTATGCTAAGAATTTAGATAGTGATGAAGAATATGATCCCAAGAAATAAAATAAATATCAAAAGGGAAACAAGAAAGGATATAAGAGGAAAACATTGAAGAAAAATATCTACTCAAGAGAAGACAGTTTCCCATCTGATGAAGATTATGAAAGCAATAGTGACTCAGAAAGAGTACTCTTTATGGCTACAGAAACTAAGAAAAAAACTCCTGGAAGCTATGAAGAAGAAGGTGAAGGGGATCTTGAGGTAGAATTAATCAGTATCTTAACTGAGCTGAAGACACAAAGGAAGAAAAAAATTCATTCAAAGAAGAAATCATATCCTTGTAAACCCAACATGAAGAAGGAAGAGAATGGAAGAAGTAATGCATATCCAGATGATAAATAAAGAAAAGGGATGTGAGAAGCTTGAAAAGGAAGTCGTGACATTGAAGTTTGAATTCAACAAGCTCAGAAAGAACTTGAAAAGTTCTCAAGTGTTAGAAAACATTCTCAACATTCAAAGGCCATAAAGTAACAAATATAGACTAGGATACAAGAATTTTCATTTTGAGAAAGGTTCAAGCTCCATGACAAAAAAAATAGAACAAAATATTTATGCAAAATTTATCAAAGGAAGGAATCATGGTCAGCAAGAGTCAGAGAGGAATGAATACATAATACCTTCTACACTCATGTAGGAAATAAACAACCAAAGAGAAGATTGTGATCAACCAAGGAAGGAATTCAGAAGGACTACATCAAAAAGAATATCATTCACTCCCAGCTATCAAAATTTATTTTTGGGTCATTGTTTTACATGTACTACTTTGTACATAAATATGTAGATTGCGGAGCATATGGAAGAAATTCTCAAGAAAAAGATGGTTTTGTGGTTCTCTTTTATATTGAATGTTAGAAATGCCACAATTTTGGTCACAAAGCTTAAAATTGTAGAAGTGTGTTAGAGCCTCCCATGAAGGAAAACAATGATATCGGATACATGAAGGTTTGGAGAAGAAATGAAAAAACAGAAAAGCAGGTGAATGAAAACCAACTCCCAAAGATCATACTTTTAGGATTTGCAGTGGTGCAAGATCATGATCAATCTATAGGCAAAGAAGAAGATGTAAAAATTCAAGAATATTATGAAGAGGAAGATTACTCCGCATTAGGGCGGCTTCCTCCACTTTTTTGAGCCATCCGTCTTGGAGAATCCTAGAAATAAGAATATTGAAGAGGGGAAGTCTAAGCAGTATCTCTACATATCAGAGAACTATATTTCAAGCAGTCTGAAGTGTTTATATATTTTGGGGAAGAAGTTTCAGAGCAGTTTGATGATAGAAGTGCATAATGTCTTATTATTTGAGAAGCATCTTTTGGAAGACATTCCCATACAGGGATCAGCTGACAGTTACAAAGAATATCAGTGGCACACGTTTCAGGTAGAGATTCATGATTGTATATAGGATTCTAGACATGTATTCAGACAGGGACATATTCAATATAGATTGTTGCAAACATGTAGAGTCTGATTTTCATATTAAACAGACAACCTGAAAACCAGGAATACGCAATGATCAGTTGCATAAGATTCAAAGAAGTCTTCATAATGGTAAAGTGACAGATGGGACAATATTGTGTGCATTTGAGTAGTAGAGTCATGGACAGTTATTATGACACATTAACAGAGATGATTTCATGAGGAATTTGGCAGGTCTAGTAGAGAGTACATAAGACATGAATCAGACAAGATGCATGAAAATGTATGGAAGAATATTGATAGGTTAAATCAATTAGTCACATGGAGGAAAGTAGTGAAAGGCACAACAAGACAAGGGAAGAGAAATCGTCAGCAGGAACAATATCTTCAGAGGAAAGTATGGTCATTGATGTGAATTTGACAAGCCATGAAGAATTGAATTCAAGTAACTTTGAATTCTTTTTATATATGTCAGTGAATTACAAGAGGAAGCACTAATGGATGTGAAGCATTGAAAGAGAGGAAAGGAAGAGTATGCAAGTATTCCCATATTTACCTACACAATATCTTGTAGAGAATTCGAGGGGAGAGAAATCGTTAGAGAGAGAGAGAGAGAGATCAAGAAAGAAATATCAGAAGCATAAATATAGAGGGAGACATATCGACATGGGGAGTTACCCTTTTTCCTATGATGTCAAAGAGGGAGAAAGAGAAACATCAGAAGAGAAATAT
>JASDQU010504425.1:33398-43817 GCA_032191745.1 Picea mariana | reverse complement strand
ATATATATATATATATATGGTTTCTCTTCTCATGAAAGGTTAAGTTCTTAGCTAGACAAATGACATTGTTACTATCACATTGAATTGTAATAACTCTCTGACTTATCCCTACTTCTAAAAACAATTTCATAAGCCAAATGGAATCCTTACAGGAATGAGTAGTTACCATACATTCTGCCTTTGCAATGCACAAAGTGACCACAAATTCTCTCTCGTTCATCCAATTTATTATTTCACCAAACAATTGAAACATGTATCTGCTTGTAGATTTGCTTCTATCTACATCTCCTACCCAATCAAAATCCACATAACAATGTATACCCATTGAGTGTGGGTCCCCTAAAACATCACTATGATAGCAAATGGAATATTCAAAAGTACTTTATAAATAATTGAATACCCTCTTCACTACAACCCAATATTTAGGTTCAAGATTAGCCATGAATCGACTCATGACTCTCACTGCATATAGGCCATAACATACTTCAAACTCCCTTATGCACTAACATAAGGAACAAAATTCATATCCTCCATATCTGTGGATGTTGTAAGACATTGCTCAACCAAAAGTTTAGTTCCCATAGAAATCGAAACATGCAAGGGTATGCAATTTGCCATGCTAAAACACTGTAGCACAGATTTTATATGTTTACTCTATCTAAACCAAAGCTTTCTATTTTCTCTATCTCTCATGATCTTTATTCCTAGAATATATTTTGCACCCATAGTCCTTTATATAAAATTGTGTTGAAAGATGAGACTTCAAATCATAAATCACATCCTTATTGTTACCAAATAATAACGTATCATTCACATATAGAGTGATAACAAGGAAATGAACACCATCTTGTTTTTAATACACGTAATGATTTAATTTGGATCTCAACAATCGTAATCACGACATAAAAGAATCAAACTTTTGGCACCACATTCTGGTAGACTATTTGAGACCATATAAAAACTTTTAAATTTTTCAAACCAAGTGTTACACATCAAAATGTCACACTTGAGTTTCTCACCCTAAGTGTCACAAGTGTCACAAAGTGACATATGCACCTTTTAAGTGTCGCATGCATTATCACAAGTGTCGTATGCACCTTACCTAGTGTCGCATGCATTGTCGCAAGTGTCGTATGCACCTTACCTAGTGTCGCATTCATGTCAAGTGTCACAACCCCTTGGAGACATGAAAACAGTTGTCATAATCTCTAAGTCATGTTGGAAGAAGAGGCCCCATCATTTGACAGTCAAAACATACCTTTTCCTTGGAAATTTTGACCATTTTTTAGCATTTTAGAAGAATGGCATTCTCCTATCCATATCGGTGGGGTGTCAACACTCCTATATCCTTGTTAAATGGGTTTCATGGTTCTTTGTCTCTCACTTAGGGAGGGGGGCAGTATTGTTAGAGAGGATTGGGGGATCCTCCACCTTATTCTATGGGTCGAATATCTTGGGATGAGGTTGGTTCTGTTCGACCCCTATGTTATGGATTAATCTTAGGATCTGATCCAAATCTTAAGGAGTCATATCCTCAACCATATCCTTCATTTACTCATGGTGTTTGTGCCTCTCAAGCCTATATATTGAAGGTATTTCCAAGGTGAAAGGAGGAACAATGGAGGTATCAAACCTTTGATTCTAGAGAGGAACCATCTGCATTTTGATGTCAAGATTCATGCAAGGGCTGGGTGAGGAGAGCTTGGAGAATTTTTGCATCATCATACATGCTTTGTAAGTGCCTCTTTTTGGATTTCCAATTAATATATACTTGGCCTGTTTCCTTCAAGTTTATGTCTTGTTACATTCGCTTGTCTATTGTTTCTCTAATCTTTGTAGATAGACTTATATTATATAATATTATATAGTAGGAGATAGTTGTTTTCCTTTTTTTTCCATTTCAAATCTCAATTTGTGCCAGGAAGTTTGAATACCAAGTTCAAGGGATTGGAAGCAGCGAGGACAAACGTCAAGCAAAGTTCCCACTTATGTGTCAAGATTGTTAAAAAATGAAACAAAGGTCTAGGAATTGAACCCAGAGGTCATGAGCATAGTTCTTTTTCTGTGTCAAACTCGTCAAAAAATGAAACATCTGCCTCTTCCATTCAGCCAATTCTTCGTCTTGATATTGTAAATGTTGAGTCGATTCTTTCCCTAGATCTCGTAACTTAACCTTCTTTTCACATGCCTTTGTCTGTTGGCCCTTTATCTCCATCTGGTATAGAAATCGGTGACAACATAAGTGTTGGTGGATGAAATGAAGCTTGGGAGGGAGATCTCCAACCTCTAGAAAACATGCTATATCAAAGCCACTAGCTTCCATCATGTAGTTGGGGGAAAAATACCAACTATCCATGGGTCTCATTTGAAACCTTTGGACATTACATTGGGAACTCTTTGGAGTATCCTTTAAGATCTTTTTAGACTCCCTAAACATGAAAATATTTTTGAGTGAGCTTTCTTCCTTTCACACTCGTTAAAAGGTTTGAAAGGGTGTCTTTCGATTGGTATTTTATCACTTTTTGGCCTCACAAGACTAATTATAAAAAAAGAATACTCTAATCAAGCATGATTAGAATATTTCTCCCCTGTATTGCTTTACACTTTTTTCGGGCTTGGGAGACTAAATTTACAAAAAATTCATCCATGGAATCATCTTTAAGTTATTTTCAGGCTCTCTAAACATGAAAAACCATCGATTTTACCTTGTTTTGGCTCGTAAAACTATGCATCGAAGGACCTATGTGATTCCAATCTCTAGGACCCACACACGACCGAACCCCTCCTTCCTCAGGTTCACTAAACATATGTCGAGGGACTCATCCAAAGGATGAGATATACTAAGCATATATTATCCTCCTCAAGCTTGTTAAAAAAAAAAGAGGTACTCATCTATCTGGATGGGAGGAAAATTGAAGGAAGTGGGTCAATTTTTTTGGAATCTGTTATGGAAGCTATTGTCGCCCTTGAATATGGAACTTGTTTTTGTCTCATCTTACAGTTGGGTAATCCTCTTGTCTATGACTCATACCAATTCCATGTGTCACCATACTTTTTAATCCAGTTTAAGAGTGCTCTTATTGTCATCACATTATGTTCTTGGTACTCGTCGTTTCAATGTTGCCAAGTCAGTTGTCTTGCTTCATAATGTTCAAGGGAAGTTTCACTTCAAACCATCCATCTGCAGTATTACCAATTTTTGTTTCCCTTGTGAATCCATACTCGTTCAATCCACCATATAATACAAATTTTCAGTGTTAGTTTCATGTCAATGATGCGGGGGCTCCTTCGATGATTCTATTCCTGTCGACTTTAGCAAATTATTCGAGAATCAGACTTAGAAACCAGTTAGTACCTTGGGACCTGTATGCCTCAATGTTAGGCCTCCTCGCTTCTTACAGTAGGTTTACATCATTGAACTCTCATCGGATGATTCCACAAAATTTTGAACTCAGCTCATTTATTCACATTTGTCGGAATGTACTAGAGTACCTTGGGATTCATTGTCATCATTGGTGATTTCCCTCGCACTTGTTAACGGTTTACCTCAATCACTGGTAATCAAGTGGTTTCTACCATGTTCAACATCAAATCATTTATTCACATGGCTAGATTCATATCGCATCGGGATTGGGACAAAGACCCTGGGTTCGGTGCTCACTCTATTATGTGCTTTACCGAGGCTTTGATGGAAATCATTTGAGCATCTAAAATATTTCAATACAATCACCATGCCAAAAATCTTACTGATATGTACATTGTCACATAGATCCACATTGTATTGATACGTGTATGTGTGTTGTCATCTCGTAGCTCCACTGTGTATTTTTTCATGGTTGCAATCATTTCATGTCATGGAGGTATGGATCCACATTGTATCTTCGGTGGCCATATCCTTAGTCATTTTTTTCATGGATCTATAGTGTATTGGTTGGTGACCATGCTTTGAGTCATCTCATATTCCAAGCATAGGTATGCTTTCCCCGGAAATGGATCATATTTGTATATTGACTGATGATCGTTTGCATCTTTTTCCAGGTTCTTCGACTCCATCACCCTTGCATTGAATAATAAAGTGTTTCGGCCATCAGTTTCTCTTCTAACCTCACACTTTAGGGGGCATATTTTACACATAAAAATTTCACACTTGAGTTTCGCACCCTAAGTGTCACAAGTGTCTCAAAGTGATGTATGCACCTTATTAAGTGTCTCATGCATTATCGCAAGTGTCGTATTCACCTTACCTAGTTTCGCATTCACTTTTTCAAGTGCCGAAACCCCTTGGCACCATGAAAACAATTATCACAATCCCTAATTCATGTTGGAAGAAGAAGCCCCATCATTTGACAGTCAAAACATACCTTTTCCTTGGAAATTTTGACCATTTTTTAGCATTTTAGAAGAATGGCACTCCCCTTCCCATACTGGGGGGGTGCCAACACTCCTCTGTCCTTTTTAAATGGGTTTCATGGTGCTCTATCTCTCACTTAGGGGGGGCGCTAGTATTTTTAGAGATAATTGGGGGATCCTCCACCTTATTCTATGGACCTTATCTCTTAGGATGAGGTTGGTTGTGTTCGACCCTATGCTATGGATTTATATTAGGATCTGATACAAACCTTAAGGAGCCATATCCTCGACCATATCCTTCATTTTATCATGGTTTTTGTGTCTCTCAAGCCTATATATTGAATGTATTTCCAAGGTGAAGGGAGGAACAATGGAGGTATCAACCCTGTGATTCTAGAGGAAGCATATGCATTTTGATGTCAAGATTCATGCAAGGGTTGGACAAGGAGATCTTGGAGAAGTGTTTCATAATCATACATTCTTTGTAAGTGCCTCTTTTTGGCTTTCCAATTAATATATACTTGGCCTATTTCCTTCAATTTTATGTCTTGTTACATTCACTTGCTTATGGTGCTCTAATCTTCATAGATAGACTTTTCTTATTTAATCTTTTAGAGTAGGATATAGTTGTTTTCCTTTGTTGTCCATTGCAGATATCAATTTTCGCCAGGGATTTTGAAGATCAAGCTCAAGGGATTGGAAGCAGCAAGGACAAACGTTGAAACAGGTTCATCATATCATTTCTCTCCTTCTCATTATGATTGGTTAAGATAATTTTAAAGGGATGTTAGTGTCCACTTGTATTGTTTCTGTCTTGGTATAGGGGTCTAGTAATCCAAGGGAAGTTTCATCTATCCGCAGGCGAAACATTTTGTAACACCAAGTGACTTTTTACCTTTTTCAACATAGTTCTTTGGTTGTGTCATACACATATTCTCCTTTAAATCACCATGAAAAAATGTTGTTTTCACAATTTGTTCTATATCTTAATCAAAACATTTCGCTACAAATTATAGAAACTCAATAGATGTTAAACTAGAAACTAGGGAAAAGATCTCACCAAAGTATGTCCCATCAACCTAAGAATAGCCTTTCGCAAGCAACCTTGTCTTTTAATATTCAACATTGTCATATAAACCAATATTCTTTTTGAAATCACATTTACATGCAATGAGTTTTCATCCATCAAATAAAAATAACAAGTCTCGTGTATCATTCTGTTTAAGTGCAACCATTTCCTCATATGTGGCCAATCTCCAAAACTCTTTATCTCCCATCTCCATTGCATCTTTCACAATTCTAGGCTCAACGGTGTTAGCAAATAAGGAAAATGTACCTCTAAAATCAGATGGACTATAATTGTACTTGTATGATTGTCTTTTTTTTTTTAATGGACCTCTTTAAATTTTGAGGTAGATTTTGTTTCTCCTCTTCCAAGCTCTCTAAATCCTACTCCCCATCAAGTCCATCATGAACTTCTTGTTCATTTTCTATTTCAGTGTTCTTGGTCTTGGGTGTTAGGTAAACCATAGAATTCTTCTCATGATACATTACTACTATGAATATAACATTCCTACTATACAAAAAAAATTCAACGATAAAATCCCAAAGATAGTACCCTTTCACATCAATTCCATAGTCAATGAAGATACATTTCATAGCCTTAGTACCCAACTTTCACTGCTTCTCCTTAGGATATGAGCATATGCCTCAACCAAAAACATGAATATGTTGAAGTGAGCACTTCTTTCCTATCCAAAATTCCATAGGGGTCTTATCCAAAAGAGATTATGTGGAGACCTATTAATCAAGTAATATGTAGTAGCAACCGCTTATGCCCAGAACTTCTTCTCTATGCCAACTCCACTAATCATACACCTAGCTCTCTCCATCAAATTTTTGCTCATCCATTCTACAACACCATTGTGCTAAGGGGAATACAGATTTTTTTTTTTGTATTTCAATTCCATTCTCCTTACAAAACTTATCAAACTCTATAGAACAAAATGTGTTTCCATTGTCAGTTCTTAACACCTTAATCTTTATACCAATCTAATTTTCCAATAGATCTTTAAACTCCTTAAATTGAATAAAATCCTCAGTTTTAGTTCTAATAAAATATACCCATGTCCTTCTAGGATAATCATTAATGAATGACATATAATACAAAGCCTTATAAATCGAAGGAACTTTAACTAGACCAAACACATCAAAATGAATTAAGTCCAACAACCTAGAAGCTTTGTGAGAACTAGAATAAAATTGAACATGGTTCTATTTTCCATATATGCAATACTCACAAAAATAAAATTAAAGAGCACAAGCATTCAATCCATCGAAAATATTTTAGTTTTTCAAGGCTTGTAAGCTCTTCTCACCTATATGGTCCAATATTTGGTGCCATAGAATTGTCTTCTTTGTAGGTAACTTGTTCTCTAAAGAAAGAGATTGTTTAGGCACCTAGAAAATATGACCATCAAAAATAGATATAGACTTTGACTGTGAAGGTTTACATCCTACAAGTCTCTGAGGTGTAGGACAGTCGGTGATGTAGTGTGTTGTTAAGGCACTCTGTGATGTTAAAGTCACCAGTTTGAAACCTGCAGGGACAAAAAATCCATCCATGTTAAGGGTTGGTGTGGCTCAGGTAGGGTGCAATCCCTGGGTGATTTTGACGGCTTAGATGCCCCTAAGTCGCGGTTTCTTAGCCACAGGTTAGTCCCACACGTCACGGACAAACTAACAAAAAAAAAAAAAAGGTGTACATCCTACAAATCTCTCCAATGTAGAAATTGAAAAATTACTATTACATGGAGTGGTACATGCATCAAGTTGGGAAATATTTCCCATATGAACACCCTTAACAAGAACCATGTAGCTCCTTGGACCATATCACACCATTGGTTAGAGAAAACAATCTTCACTCCTGTGTCATTAATTTTTCCTATTTATAGTAGGTTTTGTGTCAGACCCAAAATGTGCAAAACTCTATTAATCCCCTTCACTCTGCCATCAGGAAATCTAATCAAGACTTTACCATGGCCAACTATGTTGAGAATAGAGTCATCACCAAGGTATACCATCCCACCATCATATTTCTCATACATTAAAAACTAGTGTTTGTGGGAAGTCATATGGAAGGAAGCTCCAGAGTGTATCAACCACACACTCTAGACTACATGGGTTGCCAAAAATGAAACAAAGGAGTCTCCACCATCCTCTTGAGAAGATTTTTGAGATTCTTCATCAGAATCATTATTTCCATTATTATTCTTTTTTTTTATTTTCATTTCAATTTCTTGTTAAATGCTCAATCTTGTCGTAGTTCCAACATTTTTCTTTGGAATTTCCATGAGACTTATGGGTGTGCATGAAGTTGGTGGACGAAAAAGTGGCAAGGGGGTGAGTAGGAATGCACACTCGCAAGAAAACATGCATATTCCTATGAATGTGCACACATTCATGAAGTTGGAGGTTTGTAAAATCTCAAACTTCCACTCAGTGTGCCACATAGGCACATCGACAAGAATGCATGTGAATTCCTAAGAATGTGCACGCATTCCTATTGTTCCTTGTTTTAAGGGACCTCGGGTGTGATTTGTGCCCATTTTCACACCATGCCTCGCATTTTCCTTTGATTGATCAAGTGAAGAGGAGTAGAAGAGGAGCAGAGAACATGATCTTGCCACCAACTCAAGCTAGGTATGATTGATTTTTTATGTTAACATGAAAAATTAGATTGTCTTCAACATGTAGAACATTGAGGATGTTTTTTATCCACTAAAACAAGGGATTGGTCCATATATATTTATTCATGGATATTCCCAATGAACAATGTATTCTTAACATATATTTGATGAATATGCTAGCTAAGACTTGAAGCAAGATAAATAATTATTTGAATAGTATTCATTTTTTAATTGAATTTCTCTATGGCCCCATTTGAATTAAATTTGGTGTTATAAACCCATTTGGAACCCTACAACATTTTTTCATTTAGGACATGACACAAGCTCTCATGTTTGGTTCTTAATCATTGCATCATATTCTACATTCATGGGTTGTTTCTAATCTTTCTTTCCTCTAGTATCCTCAAATGAATTTTTTGTTTGTAATACCTTTTCCATAAGTGAACCTATTGAATTGTATAAGATATTATAAAATGGAGCCCAAAGACAATGTAAACCTCCCATAAGTAGACTTAGGCAAGGAAAACCCCAACCCACCACATCAACCCAACATAAACACACAGATTGATGAGGGGTCAGCCACATTGAGAACACTTGTAAATTAAGTAAGATGGACAAGAGAACCTAGCAGAGAGTCCTTGGCCACTTCATTGGATGTCATTTTGAGGTCCATTGCAAGTTCCCAAGGTAAATTAATACAGGGCTAGAATGTTTGAGTTTTACAGCACTGGACTGGATAGAAACCATGCTAGAGACTTGGGTATTTCAAAAAAATATATGATGTCTCTTTTTATTTATCCTCGAACTAGACAACAACCACCTCTCAACAAGAAATGAATTTGTATGGACTAGTGTATATACCTGCATTTTAATGTTAATTGGATGAATAGGTGGTTCATTGTATTTGATAAACCTCCCTGCAATAATAGGGAGGTGCCTTTATATTTTTTGAGAAAACTATGGGAAGAATTTATTTTGGGTCACCATGGGAACTACTTCTACATTGGTGACTTCCATGGGGTGGGTCTAGGGTATGCACAGGATCGAGAGCATGTCAGTAATGATCCCATGTTAGGTCCTTGTCCCCCTAGGTGAAGGCCTAACCCCCCTTCCCAACATCCTCTCGTTGCAAAGGGATTGCAGCAGGTACAGGTAGCTCTATCATCCTTGACTCAGAGTTTAGTGCATCATGGTAGTTTTGTTACACTATATCGATATGAGGTTCGTGTTGGTGAAAATGACAGAGGGGTCGGACCTTCAACCCCTAGATCAGAGTGTATTGAGGAGAGGCCACATGGACAGAGCAGTCATTCATGTGAGCCTCACAGATGCTTGAGTTTTGGGAATACTTGTTATGGGTCTATGGAAGCCAGTGGACACCAGAGCTTCATGGTGGAGGTTAGTATCTTAACCATCTCTATGTTCTTAATTTTTATATATTTATATCATATTTTGTGTATTTATTTTGATATTTTATTGTATGATGTTTTGTAGTTTCTATGCACGTATAGCATACCTTCTACATCGATAGATGCATCAGTGTCTGTCTCCATCACCAATGCAATGGTAGAGGAATCCTACTCATTCTGTGTTTTGCATACACATGTATGTGTCACATTTGATAAATTCACCATAGTGATTTCTTTATTTTTTTGTATCCTCAAATTTATAATGTTCTTGTGTTTCTATAGGTTGTGGGACTAGGCAGTGTCGAGCAATTTCCACCTGGGATAGACAAGTCACCTGCTTCACAGGTATCATGTGTTGAGTTAAATCTCGTTTAAATCTCAAATTTGTTGTATTTATGTTGTTGAATTTTACTATTTGGTACTAATAACAATATTATTAATAGGTATGCATGTTTCTGATATTTTCTCCAGTTACAATACTAGTGCAGTCCTTGGGCAGTCGGCCATATTTTTTGGGTTACCTATTTCCAGTCCAAGCATTATTCCATCACTTTCATAGCCTGTGGGGGTTCATCACTGCCCACCCCCACCATCTTTCTTATTCCATGAACTTGGTGGATGCACCCGCAAGAAACCCATCTACAGTGGATGCACCTGTATGCCACCCACCCCCACCACCATTTTCGTCTTCGCCATCCACCGAGACTTCCACAGTAGATGTTTCCTTGGAGCAGGTTGTACATTCAAGCTCTCCACCTACAAATGACTCTCCATTGATGCCTGAGATATTCACAGTGAGATAATGTG
Organism: Picea mariana; assembly: GCA_032191745.1. Taxonomy (NCBI): domain Eukaryota; kingdom Viridiplantae; phylum Streptophyta; class Pinopsida; order Pinales; family Pinaceae; genus Picea; species Picea mariana. Next base: position 33,562 of record JASDQU010504425.1, on the reverse strand, counting down.
CTGATGATAATTTTTTGTGTATCATGAATGGAATTTATTTTATGCATATTTGTTTAAATTTCATGATTTGATCATTGTAACTAATGCAGGGTGGCATCACTAAGAGATTAGAGTCACGGAGGAGGGTAACACCCTCACGATTTTCAGTACCATCTACGGTGAGT
>JASDQU010504425.1:11685-26214 GCA_032191745.1 Picea mariana | reverse complement strand
GAATTTGAAAGTGTATGAATTTTATGTGTATGAATTTATTTAATTTGGTTAATTACTTTTTAAAGTATTAAGGAATTCTATCTAAGTAAGAATAGTTCGCTTTTTCTAAAGTGATTATAGACACTTGTGTTACGCATTAGCGAATCTCTTATGGTGGAAAATATTGCTAAGTGCTAAATCCATATGCAATTAATGGTTCTCAAGGACCTAAATTTGATGAAAGAATGAAGTCCCATCCTAGTTAAGACTTCGGGAACCAACAATAAGAATCATGTAGGCTAACATAATCACAATAGAAATAAAAGAGTTGAAACCTAACATTTCTGTATCAAAAATGAAGCATGGCTCGTTATAATGGCAATCACAACATGGTACAAGGGTTTATTAATACAAAATCAACACATAAAATATGAGTGCACAATAAAGCCTCACATCAAATGAAAATATACCTCAAATTCTCTATTAAGATTTCCAAAATTTTCTACAATGTATTCCAAGAGGAGAGCTCCTAAATACAAAAATTCTCCACCCTTTACAATGGAGAGAGAGAACTCTTCTTTATAGAGTGAGTCTATTATCGTATACAAGAAAATATTATTATTTTCTAACTAACTCCATGGCAAGTCAAATAAATATTATAATAATGAATTAGTTAGATCTCTCCTCAATCCATGGTTGACCATCTTACAACATGTGGACATTATCCTCTCCAAAGAAATTCACCCTCATCCAAAAATAGTAGTAATATGCACCAAATAATACTCATGAAGGGGACACACCACCAAAAAGAGGCATCAAGTCAATTCAAATGCCAAGTGTCCACATTGAATGTTCCCTCCAAGAATGTGCATGCATGCAACCACTCCACATGTGTGAATTCCAAGGTATCCAACTCCATGGATTAATGTGCAAGATTCCAAGTGGATGGAGCATCCACAAGAAAGTATGTGATCAATTCCTAGCATTTCCTTGACTTTCCTTTTCTTTCCTTTCTTTCATAGCCTTGCCTTGCCTTTTCCTTTCCATGTGTTCCCTTACCTTGTCTTTTCTTTCCTTATCCTGTAGTGCCTTGTCTTGTATTTCCTTTCCTTTCCATGCCATGCCTTTCCTTGACTTTCCATGCCATGACATGCCTTGCCTTCCCATGACATGTCTTGACTGGCCTTGACTTTCCATTCCATGCCTTTCTTTGACATTCCTTGCCTTTACATGCCTTGCATTGCATTGCCTTGCCTTTACATGCCTTGCATTGCATTGCCTTGCCTTGCCATACCTAAACCTAGAACTATACCTAGACCAGGTGCCTTGCCATGCCTTTTCTTGCCTTACCTTGCCATGTCTAGCCTTTCCTTTCCTTTCCTTCCATTTCCCTACCTTGCTTTGACTTGTCATTTATTTTCTTTCCTTTCCATGTCTATTATTTCCTTGCCTCGTATTGTCCTATCTTGCCTTCATTTGATATGCCATGCCTTTCCTTTTCATGCCATGATTTTCCTTGCCATGTCATGCCATGTCATGCCTTGCATTACCTTTCCTTGCATTTCCTTTCATTGCATCGTCTTTCCTTTCCATGCCATGCCTTACCTTTCCATTCCATGCCATAGCATGCCTTGCATTTCCTTTCCTTGTCATGCCATACCATGCCTTGCCTTGCCATTCCATGCCTTTTCTTGCATTGACTTGTCATGCCATGTCTTTCCTTGTCATGCCATGCCTTGTCTTTACTTTCCATGCCATGCCTTTCCTTTCCATTCCTTGCCTTGTCTTTCCATGCCATGCCTTTACTTTCCTTGACTTCCCATGCCATGTCTTTCCATGCCATGCAATGGCATGCCTTGCCTTGCCATGCCTTACCTTTCCATGCCATTCCTTACCATCCCTTTTCTTTCCATATCATTCCTTTCCATACCTTGCCTTGCCATGTCATGACATGACTTTCCTTTCCATACCATACCATGCCTTGCCTTGCCTTTCCATCCCATGCCATGTCATGCCTTGCCTTGCATTTCCTTGCATTGTCTTGCTTTTCCATGCCATACATTTCCCTGTCATGCTATTCATTGTCTTGCCTTTCAATTCCATGCCTTACCTTACCATGACATGGCATGCATTTCCTTGTCATGCCACGCCATTCCTTTCCTTGGCATGCTATGCCTTGCCTTTCCTTGAATTTCCATGTCATTCCTTGGCTTGTAATGCCATGACTTGCCTTGCATTTTCATGCCATGCCTTTCCATTCCATGCCTTTCCTTTCCTTAACTTTTCATTCCATTCCATGTCATACCTTTCCATGCCATGCCATGGTATGCCTTTCCTTGACATTCCTTTCCTTTCCATGTCATGTCTGGCCTTGCCTTGACTTTCCATGTCATGCCTTGCCTTGGCATGCCATGCTTTTCCTTGCATTTACATGCCTTGTCTTGCTTTTATTTGACTTGTAATTCCATGCCATGTCATGCCTTGTCATTCCATTCCATGGTATTCCTTGCCTCTCCATACCATGCCATGCCTTTCCTTTCCATTCCATGCATTGCACTGTCTTTCCTTGCCATTCCATGCCATGGCATGCATTCTCTTGCCTTGGCTTTCCATGCCATGTCTTTCCTCGCCATGCCATTCCATGTCTTGCCTTGTCTTGCCTTTCCATACCATGTCATTAATTGCATTGCCTTTCCTTGCCATGCCATTCATTTCCTTTCCTTTCCTTTCCATGCCATGCCATGACATTCCTTTCATTTCCATGCCATGCAATGCCTTGCCTTTCCATGCCATGATTTTCCTTTGTATGCCATTCCATGCCTTGCATTGCCTTGCATTGCATCATCTTGCCTTGCCTTGCCTTGCCTTGCCTTGCCTTGCCTTGTCTTGCCATGCCATGCCTTGCATTGCCATGCCATGTCATGCCATGCCTTTCCTTGCCTTTCCATAACATGCCATGACATGATATGTCTTTCATTGCCTTAACATGCCTTTTCTTTCCTTCCCATGTCATGCCATTCCTTGCCTTTCCTTTTAATGCCATGCCTTGTCTTTCCATGCATTGACTTGCCTTACATTTCCTTGCCTTTCCATGCCATGTCATTAATTTCTTTGTCATGCCATGCCTTTCCTTGCCTTGACTTTCCATGCCATGTCTTGCCTTTCCATGTCATGCCTTGCATTGTCTTGCATTGTATTTCCTTTCCTTGCATTGCCTTTCATTGCCTTTCTTTACCTTTCCTAACCACAATTCATCTAAAAGGTACGTTCATTATGATATTTATAAAACTAATTGTTTGTAAAAATACAGTTATTTTCATTGTTATAGAGAATTTTTTGTCCTTTGAGTCGCCCACAAGAAATTTGTCTCTATAATCATAAACACCATTAAATTATTTCCAAAGTCAATTAACTTCTAATAAATAAATAAAATCGATTTAATTTAATACAAAAATAATGGCATTCATGTATCATACTTTGTTTTGCTTAAAAAAATAATGCTTGTACTAAATGAACAAATTTAACCTAAAAATTACAATCAAATGATTCATTAATCATGTAATTATACAACTTGTTATCCCATATATCTTAGATAAAATACTTGCATGATAATTTCAATGTCATTACATAAGCTTTCTTTATTCATATATATTAGGTATCTTCATAGTTTTGAAACATGGATTACCATAATTAATAGGATTTACATAGAAAGGGATGTCACTAAATAGGTTTATGTTCCATCCTTATGGTGTAGTCTCATTATACTATTGATCCATAATTTCTTTTGGATTGAATGAAAAAAAAAATAACTTCAAGGTGTTATTTAAAATCAAATAAATAAAAACTAATCTTTCAACTCAATAACTTTTATAACAAGATATAGCATGTATAACTAGACCTAGACCTTGACTTGCCATGCCATGTCTAGATTTGCTTAGCCTTGTCATGTCTTTCCTTGGCTTGCATTTCAATACCTAGACCTAGACCTGTACCTAGACATTTCCTTTCCATGCCTTGTCTTCCCATGGTATAGGTCATGCTCTTGGTCACGGTATAGGTCATGGTAATGGTATAGGTATAGGTATTGTTCTAGGTCTAGGTCCTGGTTTAGGTCTAGGTCTAGGTCTATGTCATGGTCATGGTTTAGGTTTGGGTCTATTTTTAACATGTCCTCAAATGGCTTGAGGAGGTGAGCTTCAACTCGTAATAAAACTCTAATGGGGTCTCGAATGAATGAACCATTGGTTGCATTGGATCCAGGGCACTGGGTTTCAATTAATGGGGCCCCTCCACTATCATTCCATTGCCTAGAAAAACGTTTGTTGGAGGATCATCGGGACTATGGTTTTGCTCAATGAGGCATAGTACAATTCATGAACAAGAGGTTGATTTTCAATACACTGTGTTGGGCGACTGTGAGTAGTGTGGTCACGTGAGCCTTGGAAAAATAGACTTGCGAGAGATTAAATAATATGTGTTATGTTACTCAATTTGGATTTTATGCCCCTGGACCAAATTGTCAACATGTCCTTGAATGGTTTGAGGATGTGAGATGCAACTTGTGATAAAAATATAATCGGGACTCAAATAGATGAACAGTTGGTTTTATTGGATCTGGGGCACTGGGTTTCAACTAGTGGGGCCCCTCCACTGTCATTTTGTTTCTTGGAAAAGAGCTTTTTGGAGGATCACCAAAACTAGGGTTTTTCTCAATGAGGCATAGTGCAATTTCTGAACAAGAGGTTGATTTTCAAGAACACTGAGTTGGGTGATTGTGGGTAGTTTGGTCACATGATCCTTGGACAAATAGACATGTGGGAGCTTACATAACTTCGTTATGATTCTCAGTTTGGATTTTATTCCCCCAGACCAAATTTCCAACATGTCCATGAATGGCTTAAGGCGAGTTGAAACTTGCGATAAAACTCTAACTGGGACTCGGATGGATGAACCGTCAGTTGCATTGTATCTCGGGCACCAGGTTTCAGCTAGTGGGGCCCCTCAACTTTCATTTTGTTTCCTGAAAAGAGTTTGTTGGAGGATCACCAGAACTAGGGTTTTGCTCAATGAGGCATAGTGCAATTTCTGAACAAGAGGTCGATTTTTAAGAACATTGTTCCCGACATTGTGGGTAGCGTGGTCCCATGGGCCTTGGCCAAAAAAATGTGTGGGAGCTTATGGAACTCTGTTATGTTGCTCAATTTGGATTTTATGCCCCCAGACCAAATTGCCAACATGTCCCTCAATGATTTGAGGAGAAGAGTTGAAACTCGGAATAAAACTCTAACAGAGACAAATGGATGAAATATCGGTTGCATTGGATCTGGGGGCACTGGGTTTCAACTAGTGGGGCCCCTCTGCTATCATTTTGTCGCCCAAAAAATCATTTGTTCGAGGATCTTCGGGACCACTATTTTTCTCAATGAGGCATAGTGTAATTTCTGAAAAAGAGGATGATTTTCAAGAACATTGTGTCGAGCGAATGTGGGTAGTGTGGTAGCGTGGGACTTGGAAACAAAATCCTACAGGAGCTTATAGAATTGTATTATGCTGCTTAATTTATATTTTATGCCCCCAAAACAAATTGCCAACATGTCTTTGAATGGCTTGAGGAGGCGAGTTGTAACTCACAATAAAAATGTAACCAGGACTCGAATGGATGAACCATCAGTTGTGTTGTATCTGAGGCGCTGGGTTTCATCTATTGGGGCCCCTCCTCTATCATTTTGTTTCCCGTAAAAGCATTCATTGAAGGATCTTTGGGACTAGGGTTTTTCTTAATGAGGTATAGTGCAATTTCTGAACAAGAGGTCGATTTTCAAGAAAACTATGTCGGGAGATTATGGGTAGCATGGTTGTGTGGGCCTTGGCCAAATAGACATGTGGGAGCTTACAGAACTCCATTATGTTGCTTGGTTTGGATTTTATGCCCCCAAAATAAATTGCTAGCATGCCCCTGAATGGCTTGAGGAGGTGAGTTGCAACTCAAGATAAAACTCTAAACAAGACTTAGATAGATGATTCATCAGTTGCATTGGATCTGGGGAACTAGGTTTCAACTAGTAGGGCCCCTCCTCTATCATTATGTTTGCTATAAAATTGTTTGTTGGAGGATCATCGAAACTAGGGTTTTGCTCAATGAGGCATAGTGCAATTTCTTAACAAGAGGTCGATTTTCAAGAACAATGTGCCAGGTGATTATGGGTGGTGTGGTCACATGGTCCTTGGCCAAACAGACATGTGGGAGCTTACAGAACTCCATTATGCTTCTCAGTTTGGATTTTATGCCCCCAGACCAAATTGCCAGCATGTCCATGAATGTCATGAGGAGGCAAGTTGCAACTTGTGATAAAAATCTAACCAGAACTCAGATGGATGAATTATCAATCGAATTAGATCCAGGGCACCGAGCTTCATCTAGTGGGTCCCCTCTGCTTTCATTTTGTTTCCCGAAAAAGCGTTCGTTGGAGGATCTTTGAGACTAGTGTTTTGCTCAATGAGGCATAGTGCAATTTTTGAACAAGAGGTCAATTTCAAGAACATTGTGTCGAGAGATTGTGGGTAGCGTGGTTACATGGGCCTTGGCCAAACAAACATGCAGGAGCTTATGAAACTCTGTTATGTTGCTCAGTTTGGATTTATGCCTTCGAACCAAATTTACAACATGTCCATGAATGGCTTGAGGAAGCAAGTTGCAACTCACGATAAAACTCTAACCGAGGAACCGGGTTTCATCTAGTGGGGCCCATCCACTTTCATTTCAATGCAAAAAAAATATTTTGTTGGAGGATCATCGGAACTAGGTTTTTTCTCAGTTTTTATTACATATGTTTGATAATTTAACACCTTGTAAGGCTAGACATGGCATGGCATGGAAAGGAAAGGAAAGGCTTAAGGAAGCAAGTTGCATCTCGTGATAAAAATCTAACCAAGGAACTGGGTTTCATCGAGTGGGGCCCTTCCACTATTATTTCATTGCACAAAAAATATTTTGTTGGAGGATCATCGGAACTAAGTTTTTTCTCAGTGTTTATTACATATATTTGACAATTTAACACCTTATAAGTCTATCCATGGCATGGCATGGAAAGGAAAGGAAAGGCATGGTAAGGCATGGCATGGCAAGCCAAAGAATGGAATGGAATGGCATGGCATGGAATGGAAAGGCATGGTATGGCAAGGCATGGGAATTCAAGGCATGGCATGGAAATGCAAGGAATGGCATGGAGAGGCATGGCATGCCATGGAAAGGAAAGGAAATTCAAGGCATGGCATTGGATGGCATGGCATGGAAAGTAAAGGCAATGCAAGGCATGGCATGGCATGGAAATTAAAGGCATGGCATAGCATGGCAAGGAAAGGCATGGCATGGTATGGTATGGCAAGGCATGGCAAGTCAAGGCATGGCATGGCAAGGCAAGGCATGGAATGGCATGGCATGGAATGGAAAGGCAAGGCATGGAAAGGTATGACATGGCATGGAAAAGAAAGTAAAGGCATGGCATGGCATGGCATGGCATGAAAAGGAAAGGAAATGAAAGGCATGGAATGGAATGGCAAGGAAAGGCAATGCATGGCATGGAAAGGTAAGACATGGCATGGAAAGGTAAGGCATGGCATTGGATGGCATGGCATGGCATGGAAAGGAAAGGCATGGAATGGCATGGCACAACATGGCATGGAAAGGCAAGACAAGGCATGGCATGGAATGGCAAGGCAAGGAATAGCATGACAAGGAAAGGAAAGGCAAGGCATGGCATGGCATGGCTAGTCAAGGCATGGCATGGCATCGCATGGCATGGAAGGGCATGGCAAGGCAAGGCGTAGCATGGCAAAAAAATTCATGGCATGGCATTGCATGGAAAGGCATGGTATGGCAAGGCATGTCAAGTCAAGGCATGGCATGGAAAGGAAAGGCATGGCATGGCAAGGCAAGGCATGGAAAGGAATGGCATGGCATGGGAATACAAGGAAATGCAAGGCATGGCATGGGATGGCATGGAATGGCATGGAAAGGCAAGGTAATTCATGGAATGGCATGGAAATTCAAGTCATGGAATGTCATGGCATGGCATGCCATGGCAAGGTAAGGCATGGCATGGCATGGCATGCCAAGGCATGTTATGGAAAGTCAATGCATGCCATGGAAATGAAAGGCATGGAAAGGCATGGCATGTCATGGCATGGCATGGCATGGCATGGCATGGCATGGCAAGGCAAGGCAAGGCAAGGAATGGCATGGCAAGGCAAGGCAAGGAATGGCATGGAAAGAAAAGGCAATGCAAGGCATGGAATGGCATGGAAAGAAAAGGCAATGCAAGGCATGGAATGACATGGCAAGGAAAGGAAACACATGGTGTGGAAAAGGCAGGGCATGGAATGGAAAGGAAATGAATGGCATTAGATGGCATGGCATGGTAAGGCAAGTCAAGGAAATGCAATTCATGGCATGGAATTTCATGGAAAGGCAAGGCATGGTATGGCATGTCAAGGAAACTCATGGCATGGCAAGGTAAGCCATGTTATGGAATGGCATGGAAAGGAATGGCATGGCAAGGAATGGCATGGAATGGCATGGAAAGTCAAAGCAAGGAAAGGCATGACATGACAAGGAAAGGCATGGTATGGCATGGCATGGCATGACAAGGAAAGGCATGGTATGGCATGGCATGGCATGACAAGGAAAGGCATGGTATGGCATAGCATGGCATGGCATGGAAAGGAAAGGCATTTCATGGAAAATCAAGGAATGACATGGAAAGAAAAGGGAAGGAAAGGCAAGGTAAGGCATGGCATGGAAAGTCAAGGCAAGGCAAGGCATGGAATGGCAACGAAAGGCATGGCATGGAAAGGAATGATATGGAATGGCATGGCAAGGAAAGGAAAGGCATGGATTGGCAAGGAAAGGCATGCCATGGAAAGGCATGGCATGGCATGGCATAGAAAGGCGAGGCATGGCATGGCATGGTGTGGCAAGGCTAGACATTACATTGAAATGAAAGGAAAGTCATGGCATGGAAAGACAAGGCATGGCAAGGAAATGCATGGAATGGTAAGGCATGGCAAGGCAAGGCAATACATGGCATGACAAGGCAAGGCATGGAATGGAAAGGAAAAGAAAGGAAAGGCATGGTATGGCATGAAAAGGTAAGGCATGGAAAGGAATGGCATGGAAAGGAAAGGCATGGAATGGCATGGTATGGAAAGGCAAGGTAAGGCATGGCATGGCAAGGAAAGGCATGACATGGTCCATTTATAGGTCTAGGTCTAGGTATGGAAAGGCATGAAAAGTCAATGAAAGGAAGGACAATGCAAGGCAAGGCAAGGGTAGACATGGCAAGGAAAGGAAAGGCATGGCATGTCAAGGCATGGAAAGGCAAGGTATAGGTATAGGTCTAGGTCTAGCTATGGTAAGGCAAGGCAAGGAAATTCAAGGCATGGCATGGCCTGGAATAGAATGTCATGGAAAGGAAAGGAAAGGCAAGGCATGGCATGGAAAGGAAAGGAAATGCAAGGCATGGCATGCCATGCCATGGCAAGGCAAGGCATGGCATGGAAATGCATAAAAACCATAAAATGAAGCCAAATTTTCAATCATTCATAAATATAAAATATTTGTTCAATTATTCCTTTTACATACCTATGGGAATTCAAGTACACCATCGAGATAACTTCTAATATTGATGATCTCCATTAAATTATCTTCCTCAAAGTAGGGTAAGAATTATAATACCTTTGATGAGTTATTACTTGGCATTATTTGTAGTTGTAGGTTTGTACCAACAACCAAGTTTGTAAAGTGGTATACAAATTCAACTGGTCTATTATATTGAAATACAAAACCACCTTTATTTCGTGTTCTTTCATCCTATGTCAAATATTCTCCTTTAATAACCATCGACCCAATCATAAATTCAATGCCTTTGGAGTTTGTTACTGATCACACGAGGGTCTTTTTTCTCTCTAAGCAATGTGCCAACCAATAATTAGTTCCCCATTCATTACCTCTTGGGGAAACCACTGTGTATATGTGCCCTGCAAAAAATAGAGTGCCAACACGTGAGTCCACTAAATGACCAAAGAAAAAAACATTGATGCTAGTGATTCAAAATTTAATAGAAGGTTTCACCGAACCTAGTAGTATGAGATTTGAGACATGATCATAATCTGTTGAAATATTTATTCTTCCTCCTTCAACTAGGATAATTCCATATTTATAGTTGACCAATGGGGAGTGATACATGATCCCATCTATCAAACCAATATGTGGATTCACAATCATCTCATTAATTAATACTACATGGACCACGAAAGCAAGAGAGTTTTCTTGTCCATATTTCAACTATTGCATTGTCTGATGCTTGAATTAAATGGAATCCACAAGTTCCCTAGATTGTTTTTCATTCATACCACTTTGATCGATCTACATCAACCACCTCCCAAAAATATCTATGTACATGCCATTTCCTATGTGATTGGTCTTTATGGGTTCTTGTTCCCTCTTCCATTACTGAAGAACATCGCTCAACAATGGATTTCACGTCTTGAATGAGGGAAGTAGTTGTGAACTTAATTTCTTACCTTTGTATCTATCTTTTCATGCATGTGCATGATCCATTATGCTCCCCTTTCCCATGCCTAGACTCGAAATAGTTCCAAATGTGTGGTACCTTGAGTTTTATGTGCAACATACACAACCATTAAAATACACAAGCATTTTTGAACTGGCCTACAAAACCATCTGACCAAATCCAATGTTGATCCATATGTATGTTCTTCTCCTTGAGGTGATTGTAAAACAACTAAAAGCAATGGTGTCCGTAGGCTCATTCATGGCATAGATCATCATTTATGTAGAAGTGATACACCTTCAATATAAAAAAAAAAAAAAAAACTTCGTTACTATCCAACCCATGCATGTATGTGATATGGACCATTATGTTGACCTTCTCTGAGTGATAATATTGGCTTTGAATCTCATTTTGCAGTTGCAGGGTGTATTTCTCAGAAAAATCAACCACTAATAAGACAGTACCAATGGGAAATGTATCTATGCATATTCTAATATATGTGTCCTTCCATCAAGCCACATGGACATTTTGAACATATTGTTGTGTCTTTTCGACGAAGTCCTTTGTGAAGTCACATACTCGTACCTAGGAAGTCACCAATTGTATGTATTTTCTTTCCTGGCCTCCATCAATATCATATGTGACATATTCAAATCTTTGCAAGGAAACCTCTTCCTCCCAAATTCATACGCATCGCTTACATGGATGCACTTGATTAGTAATGCCATTCCACCGCACCTAGGGAATTTCCCATCTAAGAAATCTTTTTGATAAAATGTACAACCCTCTAGCCTTGTACGCAAGATGTGGTGAATAAATTCTCAAAATGACAATGGTGGAAATATAATTGAGCATTACTGAAAAAGGGTGTAATGCAATACACAATATATGTGTGTGTGTGTGTGTGTGTGTGTGTGTGTGTGTGTGTGTGTGTGTGTCATAATAATAACCATACTCAATGTGATATCTACAACAACATGTGTTACGAATTGTGTTTATTCAAATATACCAAGGCTTACATTTATGGAAAGATCTTTGGCCCAAATTAAGTGTACTATGCACTATCCTAAATATCTCATACAATTATGTCTATGTAATTTCAAGAAAGTGTTTAATATGGGGTCATGGTCCCTAGATCCCTTTCTCAATTTTAGTACATTTTTTTTATTGGAAGAAGGTCTGGTGTTCTCATGCTAGAAATCCTATACTAGTCCCTTAATTGCTTTAATTAAATTCATGTCAAAATGAGGTATCCTACTAGTGAAGGCCCAAAAATATGTTGGGCCACCTATGTCGAGGTTATCTCATCTATTAGAATACTTTCTAAGGGTTTTGATATTGCATTTTATGAGATGAGAGGTTTGTTGGAAAAAACAATGTTTTATTGTGATCTTTCTAACAATTGATTGTGACCAGACATGTTAGGATGCATTACGGTCTTTAGAACGATATTTCTTACCAATTTTTTGAAAATAATCCACAAGGTTCCTAAAAATATGATGACTTGTTTCTAAACTTTTGACTATTTTAATGCCCTAAATTCTCCTAACAGCAGTCAAACTTCTATATTTTAACAAAGACAAAAATAATTAACATTTAGCGGCATCAGATTCTGGTTCAAAATATTCTCTAATAATTTTATAAGAATGATATTGAATAGTTTGATTAGGTAACTTACCTTTAAGTGATTCTATACCACTTTCATCCACTTGAATGCATTTAGGATTTCTTCACCACACACTGGTCAATCTAGGTAAGGATGATGAACCTGTATTCTGGCACTCTTGACCTCCCTGTTGTGGAGTTAACAATGTTGCAGTTCCCTCCTCTTCAATCATTGGCAGATCAATTTTGGGAGGAGAGTGGGCATGCCCATGACTAGTTTCTAGAATGTTTGATTGTCCAACAAGAGGTTGCACCATGGGAACTTCTTCACTAGAATGTTGTGCACTAGTTGCCTCTCTATTTTCATCCATTGTATAATCATCTCCAATAAAATCCTCCATCATCTTGTCATCCACAAAAATTTGTGTTGATGAGATATTGATTGGAGGTACATTAGAATTTTGAATTGGATTGGTCTCTATTGAACTATTGGGCTTTGCTAATGGTGATGGAGGAGAAACAACAGCAGCATCTAGTCCACTAGAAATTGGATTTCCCTCTTCTTAAAGCCTACATTTTGACATATGTAACCTTACATTTTCTCTTTCTTCATTTACCTTTTCAATGGGTATTTATTTCCTTAAGGAATTTCTACCTTGATTCTATAGGTTCCCCATGTTTAAAGAGAAAAAATGGCTTTCAAGCACACCACAACAAACTTGTCTTGGTATTACACAAGAAGACATAACTAACAATTCCAATTCCAATTGGACAAATTTGTCTTGGCATTACACAAGAAAACACAACTAACAATTCCATTTCCAATTCCAATTGGACAAATTTGTCTTGGTATTACACAAAAAGGCACAACTAACAATTTCAATTCCAATAGGACAAATTTGTCTTGGTATTACACAAGAAGACACAACTAACAATTCTAATTGGACAAATTTGTCTTGGTATTACAGAAGAAGACACAACTGACAATCCCAATTCCAATAGGAAAAAATTGTCTTGGTATTACACAAGAAGACACAACTAAAAATTCCAATTAGACAAATTTGTCTTGGTATCACACAAGAAGACACAACTAACAATTCCAATTGTACAATTTTGTTTTTCATTTCCTCCCACGATTGTCTTCCATTAGCGCAAAATTGTCTATGAATTAAACAACAAGACAAAAAGAAAAAAAACATGTACGTTCTTGCTATTTTTTCACGCAGATGTCAAGCTTGTTTGCGTTTTTGAGATAGATGAGGTTGAGGAGTGTGCTTGGAACATAAAATTTCCCATCAAGAACACATGTGTGTTCCTATAACATGTGCACACTAAAGCGCATGTGCATTCTAGGAACGTGCACACGTTCATGTTGGGCAGGGATGAGCCCCCAACCTCAAGGATTTCAATTCACAAGAGTAGTTGCGTGCTCTTAATGCAACCGATATAGAATTTATTGTAGACCAAAAATATTTGTGAACAAAGATGTATAGGGGTTTGGGGACAACTATGACCTAAGGGATTAAGATTGAAATTGTTTTGAAGCATAGAGCAATGGTTAGAGAACCAATATGTAGGTGCAAGGCTTGACAGTCCTTTAATAATAGGTATAGGCATAGTGTGCTTAGGGTTCGAGTGTGGAGGGGGTAAAGGGTCGAGTATAGATTATTCCTAGTCTTAGATGGAGTTATGGGGGTCTAGGTCAAGTTATAGGTCATTTTCTAGGTCATGTTCATGTTCATGGTCATGGTCATGGTATAGGTATAGGTCATGGTCTAGGTCATGGTCATGTGCATGGTCATGGTATAGGTATAGGTCATGGTCATGTGCATGGTCATGGTATAGGTATAGGTCATGGTCTAGCTCTAGCTCTAGGTCTATGTCATGATCTAGGTCATGGTCTAGGTCTATGTCATGGTCTAGGTCATGGTCATCGTATAGGTCTAAGTCTAGCTCTAGGTCTATGTCGTGGTATAGGTCATGGTATAGCTATAGCTCTAGATATATGTAATGGTATACGTCATGGTAATTGTATAGGTATATATCATGGTCTAAGGTCTTTCCCTGTATAGGTCTCGCTATGTCTAGGTCTAGGTCTAGGTCTAGGTATTGACATGTCTAGGTCAAGGCCATTTCTTGCCTTGCGATGTACCAAACATGTTATAGCATGTGAGAATCTAAGAGGGAGAGAGAGGAATACATAGAGGGGGTGTAGAGAGAGAGTGTATGATATTGTGAGAGTCAAGGAGAGGAAGACAGAGATGGGGGGTGGAGAGAGAGGAAGAAAGAGAGTGTGAGAGGCGGAGAGAGGAATATGGAGAGGGGGGTGGAGAGATAGGAATAAAGAGAGTGTGATAGGGGGAGAGAGGAAGAG
>JASDQU010504424.1:51168-62567 GCA_032191745.1 Picea mariana | reverse complement strand
AGAATTGAGATGTTTTGGCTTGTCTATCTTATTGCATATGGTTGAGGTATGTTCCATGGTTATCTCTTTCTGTTATTTTCTGCATACACACATATAAACACATCTAAAAGGTAGATCAACAAAGTGTTTGACGAAATACCTCACTCAGAAAAAGTTTTAAAAAGACACCAAAACAATGATGATCCTTACATAATGGCTTGGGATCATTACATATTTATAAACTCCTAATTCCCCTATCACAATGCCTTATTACTATACTAAACCCAAAAGGAACACCAATATCTTCTAACCTCTTTTAGAGGTTATTTCAAGGAATTGTGTCAAATTATTTTCTAAAAGTTATAAAAAAAACAAAGAAGAATATTTTCTAGGAACCCTTAACTATTTTACCATGACTTCAATCCACAAACTAGGCTTCTCCAATATTCATACAACTTAGATAGAAGAGGGATTATCATAATAGTCATATAATTTGAAGGATTATTTTTACCATAGCTAGTAAAAATATGAACAATAAGGCCTTCCATCTAAATATCAGGAATTTTTTTATTGATTGTTAGATTAAAAGTATTGTAAATGTGAGAAATAAAAATAAATCCTCCAATGCTTAAAATTTCATCTTAGTAATCTTTAATGTTGTTATCTCCCCTTTTTCAAGGTTCTTATATTTATACTCAATGCATTCTATAGCTGACCATGTAGCAACTATTTAGCCCAACCTTCAATGACTAATTGTTCCCTTTATGTTTGCACATTATTTAATTTAATTAATTTAATGAAATCCACGTCAAATTGTATAATTATTAATTGTCTTTTTTCATTGTTTTTTTCTTTTTCCTTTAGTTGAATAAATGCACACTTGGATCATATGGTTAACTATAATTGGATACATGGTTCAAATAATTGACTATATAGTTGAATTAGCTACATGGTTGACTATAGAGTTGATACAATTGATATGGAAGACTATATAGTTGAGTATATGGTTGGACACATGATTAACCTCATAGTTGACTAGTTGACTATATCGTTAGCTAGACATTGGCAATTTGGTCAACCACGTGATTTACTACATAGTTGATATAGAAGACTATATGATTGAACATATGGTTTACTACATTGTTCATATGGTTTATCCGTGGTGAGTATAGAGTCACTAAAGTTGACAACATGATATGTTGAGTCACTAAAGTTGACTACAATGATCTTCACCTAATAGTCCTACACACAAGAAGAAACAACAAAGATTTCTACTATCCACATATACAATGGAATTCAATTGCTAAAGGTTAGGCCAACAAAATCCCAAAGATATAAATGGAATCCATGAACAATAACTCAATGAAATACAAGATTTATGGGTGGAACTATTTTATTGATTGCAAATAAAATAAAATACAATTGTTTATTGGTTTGATTGATCTTCCATTCTCTAAAGGCTTCATGAATTTGTCCTTTATTTGGATTCAATGGATGATCTCTTGGTTTTCAAGGTGCACTCACAATTTCTCCAACATAAGCATACATTCATTGAAATATGGATAATGTATGAAGAAGAGATCCTAAAATAGAGTTGTGAGACCCCTTAGAGTTATTGCAACTAAAATAGAGTTGTGAGACCTCTTAGAGTTATTGTATGTCAATACTAGAGGAATCCAATTTCTCCAACATAAGCATACATTCATTGATAATATGGATAATATAATGCTATAGGAATCCTAAGGAATATGTGCATGCATCCTAATGATCAAGATGGACTAAATCATCATGAGAAATTGTAGTCCATTAAATAAATAAAGGAATTTGGAATTTGTATTCATAGCTTTGTGTAACAACCCATTAGGGTGTTACCTTCACACACATTTTTTCTAAGATTATATATACATCAAGTTTACAAGATTTTGAATCATTCAAGCACATGCATATCTAACAAGAATGCAAGATAAGGTACATGCCCTAATATCCATAGAGAACATGCAACTATACCATAATTTAAATAAACATCAATGCACAATTAAATACTTAAATACAAAAGTGTATGTAACATGATAGCTCACAAGAGTCCAGGGTTGAGCTCATTGCACTCCAACTCCTACAAGTAGTCTCCAACAAGATCTCATGAACCAATCTTCAATAAACAAAGGGGGAAATCACATCAAGGGTTGATTTTCCACCCAACCAATCTAACCACCTCCACAGGTGTTGCCTCCTGAGCAGGGCTCAAGCTAATGAGATGAGGAAATCACAACCTCATAGTAATCTCAAGAACCCAACTGAAACTACTTAGGAATAAATAAGATATGATTACAACAGTTTAGCCTAGGTGTGGTGGACAGGTTCTTGGACTTGTAGCACCTCCAAATCCCATGGGATTATTGTGTGTAGGGGTATTACTACCACCTTTAGCAAATGATTGTAACGGTGACACTAGTGGAACCCATATTCAAGAAAGCGTCTTACTACCACCTTTAGTTGGTGATCACAACCACAAAAATAGTGGCATATTTCTTTGAAAGGATCTTGCTACCACCTTCAGTGAGTGATCACAACCACAAGAGCAATGGAATTCTATAATTTAGGCCCAAAGGAAAATAGTACAAGGATCTAAGCAAACTGAGCTTTAGTACCTCCTCTTGTTGTAGGTACACTTGTAGCCCCTTAATCCACATAGACTTGATTGTGATAGACATAGCTCTACCCAACTCACCAATATCATAACATAAGTGCATCAATAATACCAAATTCCCCAAAACCAATTTCCATGAGCTATCCCCCGATAATGGACACACCACTTAGTTTATAATCCATCTTAATGTAACATCTCCTCGATATTTATCTCTTGGCCTTCCCATTTTCCATGCAAGGGAKAATTTGGTCTTGAGGTTGAATTTACAAGTGTCAAGAATAGGGTAAAAGTGAGTTACRACCCTTTCCCTTTCTACTCTTTTACCCAAGTTAACTTTGGGGGTCRTTTTTACAAGTCYTTCTCATTTCCCAGGCTTCCTAGGCACTTGGATCATATAGTCATCCTCATTGAGACACAATCCTTTCTCTTGAGTGAATTTCCCCATTGTCCACCTATGTCTCCACCTATAATAGGTTAGTATATACAAGATACCAATGTGTATGAAACATCATCATCATAATTAATCTAACTATAATATGAAATGTATTAATGGCAAGGCATCCTGTGCATGTATACATTATAACAAGGTATGCATATATAATAAATCATAATATGAACCACATTAAATGGAAATGAATCCAATGCATTTATACATTATCAATCATCTCATGAAAATGATAGATCATGGTAAATGATCATTAAAGGTGATCATTACTTCATAGATATCATTAATAATACCAATGCTTCATGCAATATCATCATTAATATCAACACATCAATAGACATGCTAAACAACAAGTGTATATAGTATCAACCATACTATCAAGGACTAATCATGCTAATCCTCATCCAATAATTTCCAATGCTTCATAGTCATTATCAATAACATTTATTATTGTCCTTAATAAATATTAGTACTTATCACAATCTAGACAATCACATAGGAGTCTAGGTCCATCATACTCAATCGTTAGTAGAAGCAATCACAAGGGGTTGGTGAGTCGAGAACACCATCTCTTATTAGTAAGATCAAATAATAAAAGCATCAACAAATCATAGCACCTTGTTCTATAAACCTCATATCAAATAAGGATTACTCATAATAAACCATCAAGGATACATTCATTAGGTCACACATATGTCTCATGGCAAGTAAATATTAACTAGAGATCATCCCAAGAGAAGGGTCCAAATGACAATGTAATATACTCAAAGTCTATCTAGATGGTATCTAGTACATAATACATAGCTTAATAATAATTATTGAAAGGGGACACATCACCTATTATCAAGGTAGCAATCATCAATAACTAACGACTGAGTAAAGACACAACTATTATCCATGGAGGATGATTCTTGTAAGCATTGGCTAACTTAATAATCAATGAAGAGGTGATCATCCATAATCAACAACAACACTTATTATCACAAACAAAAGAAAATATCATAGTAACCACACACGCCAATGTGTGTTACAAATCTCTCCCTCTTAATAGGGTATGACCTTGAAGCCAATTCGATACTTCAAAACCAAATATGAAAACATCTTTAGTTTCAAGTTCCAAATCACACACCTTCATCAATCAAATCTAGGTTATCATATTCAATGAAAATCAATTTGGATTCAATTATTATTATATTATCATCCCCATCATCATTCGAAATAGGTCATTAATACTATCTAGATCCTCAATATGCTTAGCACTATCAAATAAAAATCACAATATTGCCATTGATTTATCATGAATATTATCAAATTAGAATCTCCAAAGATTGTGAATAATCAATTCTAGTCTTTTCAACATTACTAAGGCTCTACTTCTAACAAGGTAGAGTGGCTACTTATCCTTCACTGTGATTCTAATAATCAAGAGTTCAAAGATAAGGATGCTACTATTGTTATTCAACATAGGGCACCATAGAAGCAATAATTTCACAAATTAAATGATAAGTATTGCATATCACGATGTAATTGCACCTAACCCTTTTATTGTATATCAATCATTTGTAATCACATGTAATCAAATAATCATCCTTAATGTTCTTGAGACATCTTAGCATTATCAATGTACCACCAATATATCTAGATGTGATTAGCTTCAAGTCATCTATAGTGTCAAGATCATGAAAATTATCAAATCTAACATTGAATCATTAATGTTAATTCTCGTTGACTTTTGTGAACATTTCATATATGGAAAACAAAGTTGGGTGAGGTTCCCATCTGGAGCGAAAAGGGAAAAGGGGATTCTAGAGTTGGTTCATAGCGATGTGTTTGGCCCTGTTTCAGTGCCTTCATTTGTTGGATCCTTGTATTATGTTTCCTTCATAGATGGTTTTTCCAGGAATACATGGATATATTTTCTAAGGAAGAAAGCAAAGGTTTTAGAGAAATTCAAAGAGTTTAAATCTCTTATAGAAAACCATACAAATAAGAATATTTTGGTGTTGAGAACTGACAATGGTGGTGAATTCTATGTAAAGGAATTTGATCGGTTCCGCAAGCAGTGTGGCATAGCACACCATATACCCCACCAAAAATGGAGTTGCTGAGAGAATGAACAGAACATTGATGGACAAGGAAAGGAACGTTTTGAGTGGTGCTGGGTTCACACAATAATTTTGGGTAGAGGCAGTCAACACTGCAAAGTATCTATTGAATATGTCTCTTTCATCGGCACTAGTCGACACGACTCCACATGAGGTATGGTCTGGTAATAAGCCTTCGGTCTCACATCTCAAAGTATTTGGCTATGATGCATTTGTGCATGTTCCCAAGGAAAAGAGGAGCACGATGGAAAAGAAGGCAGTCAAGTCTATTTTCATTCGATACAAAGAAGGAATGAAAGGATATAAGATATAAGATTCTGCATCAAGGAAAATAGTGTACAATCGAGATATGGTCTTCAAATAATTCAGAAGGAAGTCTGAGCCTAAATAAATTGTTCAAACAGAGAATGATCTAGAGAATGTGCGGTTTGAACTGGGGAACGAAGAAGATGATTCAGATGAGTCAAATGAATTAAAATAATAGGTGGAACAACCGACCCCAGTTTTAAGGAGGTAAGAATGAGTAATAAAACTAGTCGAAAGGTATAGTATGCCCAACTTACGTTCCACATTCATGTTAACTGCCACCGATGATGAGACCAAGTTGGTCGGAGAGGAAATCGACTTAGTAGAGGCAAAACTTTGGAAGGACGCCATGGACAAAGAGATGGAATCCTTGTAAAAGAATGAGACACGGGACTTAGTCAAATTACCTAGTGGAATAAAGTTTTTCGGTAGAAAATGGGTATTCAAGAAGAAGAATAACACATCCGTTCAAGTCGATAAATTCAAAGCTCGACTGGTAGAGAAAGGATATTCCCAAGTGAAAGGAGTCGATTTCAGTGATATTTTTTCCCCTATTGCAAAATTAACTTCCATTAGAGTACTAATGTCTCTAGCTGCAACATTTGATCTAGAAATAGAACATATGGATGTAAAGACAACATTCCTACATGTGGACTTGGTAGAATAAATCTACATGAAACAACCTGAAGGATTTGTAGTAAACGACAAGAAATATTTGGTCCGCAAATTGAAAATATCCGTTTATGGTATAAAGCAATCACCAAGGATGTGTTACCAAAATTTTAACACATACATCCATAGTTTCGGGTTTGCGAGCAACAAATTCCAAAGAAGAAGGTGGGTGTTTCATATATGTAGCATTATATGTCGACCACATATTGCTGATTGGAAACAACATGAACACAATAGAGGAGGTGAAGAAGCAATTATCCTCCAAGTTCAACATGAAGGATCTTGGTGCAACGAACTTCATTCTGAGAATGGAGATCAAGAGAGATAGAGAATCTAGAAAGCTATGGTTGAACCAGAAGAAGTATATTGAAACAGTCTTGAAACATTTCCACATACAGGATTGCAAACCTATGAAGGTGCCAATTCCTGTGGGAGAAAGGCTAACTATTGAACAATGTCCAAGGACATAGGAGGAAATAGAGGAAATGGCACATGTTCCCTATGCAAGTGTTGTTGGTAGTCTAATGTATGCGATGTTCTGCACTCAACCATACATTTCCCATGCAGTGGGAGTGTTGAGTGGGTACATGTCGACACTTGGGAAGGAGCACTGGAAATCTTTCAAGAGAGTATTCACATATTTGTGTGGCACAAAAGATTATGTTATATGCTACCAAGGAAAATTTGAAGATGATAGTGAAGCAAATATACATGGCTTTGTCGACACCAACTAGGCTAGAGATCTAGATCGATAAAGGTCGAACAATGGATATGTGTTCAAAATGTTCGATGGAGAAATCAACTGGATGAGTAAGTGACATATGGTTGTAGCCTTGTCAACAATAGAAGTTGAATACATGGTAGCCACTCATGTAAGTAAATAAGTAGTATGGCTACAAAGGTTGTATTCAAGAATCATGATTGAGCATAAAGTTATGAAGATCAGCTGTGATAGTCAAAGTACAATATTTTTGGCAAAGAACCCATCTTAAACCATTCTAATACTAAGCACATTGATGTACAATACCAAATCATGAGTGACATGGTTGAAAGAAACAAGGTGTTTTTGGAGAAAGTAGACACGTTGGAAAACATAACAGACTCTTTGACCAAGTGTGTGAGTGTTGTGAAGTTCTCTTGGTGCAGAGAGGCAATGGGAATTGATGCCTTAGGTCTTTGAATGAGAGTTCAGAGATATCCTAGTTTCAACAAAGAAAACAACAAGTGGGAGAATGTTGGGTTGTTATATTCTTTGCAGTGACAGTCTAGTCGAATTTGAAGGAATCGACAACAAGACGAAGGTCAAGGT
This sequence comes from Picea mariana, assembly GCA_032191745.1. NCBI lineage: Eukaryota > Viridiplantae > Streptophyta > Pinopsida > Pinales > Pinaceae > Picea > Picea mariana. The sequence continues at coordinate 55,104 of JASDQU010504424.1, read as the reverse complement.
GTTCGACCGGTTAAATTTGAAGTTGAATATATTGGCAACAATTCAAAGGTCGAGGTGGTTTGACCAGGTAAATTCAAAGTCAAATACATCAACAACAGGTAAAAGAGGTCAATCAACAAGAGGTCGAAAGTGGGGCATGTGGCAACTGACTGAATATTGAATGAAGGTCGACTGGTAGTCGACTAGTAATTCAAATTGGTAGTCGAATGTAACAAAATATTGAGATTCGTGGGATTTGTAGCCAATGCTATGCGTGGATCTGTAATCGTCTTTGGGAACCTTTTCTTTAGGGTTTTTCCTACTGTAAATCCTATAAAGAAGGCATGTTGTAATATTGTAAAAGCTAATGAATATCTAATGAAGCACCCTCTCATTATTCATGTTAATTAGCTTTTGTTTGTACATTATGTTCATGATCATAGCCTTACTTTCAATAGGAGGAATCCCAACTTCTAAAATGAGGATATGATAAGGGTTATTGCACTTAATTTTAAGGTTACTTATTATAACTAGCTTACGGATTTGTTGGATTTTCCTCTAAGTTTACCTAGAAATTGCTTAATTTTCCTCAAGCTTACCTATAAATACTATAGCCCCAACCCTCACAACCTACATAATCACTAGGGTAACATGGATGTGGAAGAGGACCTCCTTTTTTTTCCTAAAACCAAAATTTCGCAACATTACAATTGTTCTCAAGACCAAAGTAAGATTGACAAATTCCATTTTTTTTTCAACACTATAGTTCCAAATTAGCTTATGATGAAAATCAAATTGAGATACTTATAGAAATGGAATTCTTCAAAGTTATCATTATTAATAATATAAGGGTATGTGATCTTTATTTCGATTTATTTATCACTACTTTTGTTTTATTTGTATTTATAGACATCATGTAGTTAGTACATAATTCTTTGATAATTTATATGTTACTTATCAAGTTAGAGGGGCTTATCAAGTTAGAGGGGTATCTTGGTAAAATGACAATATCATTTGCATACATAAGGGGGATGATGACTAATTCTACCATCGTCATGCTTGCACAACCTAATACCTCTAAGAGATCTTCTAACTTGTCAATATAAATACCAAAAATAGTAGGAGACAAAGGACAACCTTGATTAACTACTATATTATAATTGATTAACCCTAAACCCAAAAGGAAGAGCAATATCTTCTAACCTCTTTTACAAGTTATTTCAAGGAATTGTGTCAAAATATTTTCTTAAAGTTATAAAAAAACAAAGAAGAATATTTTCTAGGAACCCTTAACTATTTTACCATGACTTCAAGCCACGAACTAGTCTTCTTCTCCAATATTCGTACAACTTAGATAGAAGAGGGATTATCATAATAGTCATATAATTTGAAGGATTATTTTTACCATAGCTAGTAAAAATATGAACAATAAGGCCTTCCATCTAAATATTTGGAAAAAAATTATTGATTGTTAGATTAAAAGTATTGTAAATGTGAAAAATAAAAATAGATCCTCCAATGTTTAAAATTTCATCTTGGTAATCTTTAATGTTGTTATCTCCTCTTTTTCAAGGTTCTTATATTTATACTCAATTTGCATTCTATAGCTGACCATGTAGCAACTATTTAGCCCAACCTTCAATGACTAATTATTCCCTTTATGTTTGCACATTATTTAATTTAATTAATTTAATGAAATCCACATCAAATTGTATAATTATTAATTGTCTTTTTTCATTGTTTTTTTCTTTTGCCTTTAGTTGAATAAATGCACACTTGGATCATATGGTTAACTATAATTGGATACATGGTTCAAATAATTGACTATATAGTTGAACACACGCTTAACTACATGGTTGACTATAGAGTTGATACAATTGATATGGAAGACTATATAGTTGAGTATATGGTTGGACACATGATTAACCTCATAGTTGACTAGTTGACTATATCATTAGCTAGACATTGGCAATTTGGTCAACCACGTGATTTACTACATAGTTGATATAGAAGACTAGATGATTGAACATATGGTTTACTACATTGTTCATATGGTTGATCCGTGGTGAGTATAGAGTCACTAAGGTTGACAACATGATATGTTGAGTCACTAAAGTTGACTACAATGATCTTCACCTAATAGTCCTACACACAAGAAGAAACAACAAAAGATTTCTACTATCCATGTATACAATGGGATTCAATTGCTAAAGGTTAGGCCAACAAAATCCCAAATATATAAATGGAATCCATGAACAATAACTCAATGAAATACAAGATTTATGGGGGGAACTCTTTTATTGATTGCAAATAAAATAAAATACAATTGTTTATTGGTTTGATTGATCTTCCATTCTCTAAAAGCTTCATGGATTTGTCCTTTATTTGGATTCAAGGGATGATCTCTTGGTTTTCAAGGTGCACTCACAATTTCTCCAACATAAGCATACATTCATTGAAATATGGATATTGTATGAAGAAGAGATCCTAAAATAGAGTTGTGAGAGCCCTTAAAGTTATTGCAACTAAAATAGAGTTGTGAGACCTCTTAAAGTTATTGTATGTCAATACTAGAGGAATCCAATTTCTCCAACATAAGCATACATTCATTGAAATATGGATAATATATGAAGAAGAGATCTTAAAATAAAGTTATGATACCCTTTAGAGTTATTGCAACTCAATTCTAGAGGAATCCTAAGGAATATGTGCATGCATCCTAATGATCAAGATGGACTAAATCATCATGAGAAATTGTAGTCCAATAAATAAATAAATAAAGGACTTTGGAATTTGTATTCATAACTTTGTGTAACAACCCATCAGGGTGTTACCTTTACACACATTTTTTCTAAGATTATATATACATCAAGTTTACAAGATTTTGAATCATTCAAGCACATGCATAAAATCTAACAAGAATGCAAGATAAGGGGCATGCCCTAATATCCATAGAGAACATGCAACTATACCATAATTTAAATAAACATCAATGCACAATTAAATACTTAAATACAAAAGTGTATGTAACATGATAGCTCACAAGAGTCCAGGGTTGAGCTCACTGCACTCCAACTCCTACAAGTAGTCTCCAACAAGATATCATGAACCAATATTTAATAAACAAAGGGGGAAATCACATCAAGGGTTGATTTTCCACCCAACCAATCTAACCACCTCCACAGGTGTTGCCTCCTAAGCAGGGCTCAAGCTAAATGAGATAAGGAAATCACAAACTCATAGTAATCTCAAGAATCCAACTGAAACTACTTAGGAATAAATAAGATATGATTACAACAATTTAGCCTAGGTATGGTGGACAAGTTCTGGGACTTGCAACACCTCTAAATCCCATGGGATTATGGTGTGTAGGGGTATTACTACCACCTTTAGATAATGGTTGTAACCGTGACACTAGTGGAACCCATATTCAAGAATGCATCTTACTACCACCTTTAGTTGGTGATCACAACCACAAAAATAGTGGCATCTTGCTTTGAAAGGATCTTACTACCACCTTCAACGAGTGATCACAACCACAAGAGCAATGGAATTCTACAATTTAGGCCCAAAGGAAAATAGTACAAGGATCTAAGAAAACTGAGATTTAATACCTCCTCTTGTTGTAGGTACACTTGTAGCCCCTTAATCCACATAGACTTGGTTGTGATAGACATAGCTCTACCCAACTCACCAATATCATAACATAAGTGCATCAATAATACCAAATTCCCCAAAACCAATTTCCATGAGCTATCCCCCGATAATGGACACACCACTTAGTTTATAATCCATCTTAATGTAACATCTCCTCGATATTTATCTCTTGGCCTTCCCATTTTCCATGCAAGGGAGAATTTGGTCTTGAGGTTGAATTTACAAGTGTCAAGAATAGGGTAAAAGTGAGTTACAACCCTTTCCCTTTCTACTCTTTTACCCAAGTTAACTTTGGGGGTC
>JASDQU010504424.1:36440-51068 GCA_032191745.1 Picea mariana | reverse complement strand
GACAATCATTTTCGTAATTAAAATGGTCTGATAGATTGTTGATGTACCATAAACATTGATTCCCCTTGTGGCCAATGTGGGGGAATGGTCTAGGAAAATTATTCTTCTTGGCAGCCACTCTTAGTAGTGGTCAAGTAGAATGGTCTGCCTCGTTGGGTAGTCATTCTTTCAAAGTTCACAATTGTGAAAAATTTCGAAGAATGGTCTGTTTTGGAAGTTGGTGCAGAACAATCATTTCCTTAGGAAATGGTCCGGACAATCATTCCCTAGGGAAGACTCATTTTCTCTAGCTTTCACTATGTTTAGTGTCAGAGGAATGGCCCAGTTAGGTGAATGGTCTTGATTCAACAATCAGGAACATGCATTCCCTAGAGCAGACTCATTCTATCTAGGTTGCACTATGTTTAGTGTCGAAGTAATGGTTCATGCTAAAAAATCAGGGACAATTATTCTTCCATGCTTGGGAAGAATAGTCTAGATAGCCCATGGTTGATGTTTTTACTGTATGAGGGAAGATGCTCTTCTAGATCTCACATATGTGAGTGAAATAATGGCCCAGATGACTCAACTTGTATCATGATATTGTTTATGGAGATTGATATCAAATGATATGACCATTGTAGAGACTGTATGTCTCTGGACAGTAGTTGTATACTATTGTGGTGGATGCATTCCACTGATTGTGACTATGTGTCACCAGTTAGTAGTTGTGTGCTACTTGGTACTATTGTGTGCCACTGGATAGTAATTATGTACTACTATGGATAGACACAGATGTGTTCTATCATATGATATTGTACTGATTGTCATGGATATTATCGAGTTGGATAATGATGACGGTTCTTGTGATTTGATCATGAGATAACATGTGTTGCTATGATGATGCTACCAGTTGAATGGTATGTTTGTGCTCAATACCATTTCCTTTTATACCTCCCTATCTAGAAGGGAGTTTTGATATTATGGTAGTTGTGGGAGGTATTAACCTCCACTTGTGACCTTTGATGAGATTAGAATATTCCAGGAAGTAAGAAGAACCCTAAAAGACATGTACATAACCCTAGAAGAGAAGTCAGCTAAAGAGAATATTTTATATTGATTATTTAGCCTCTAGAAAGAGAAGTTGACCCAGACAGCCTAAAGAGAGCAGTATAATATAAGGCGCCAAAGCTCATTTGGCACACACAACTCACAAGTGCAGAAATTTAGTAGTGCACAAGTCTGGAGAGCATTTGCAATTGCAGTTACTGCAACCTGTAATTTCAGTCTTTCTGGGTTGGACCTTCTGATCAGTCTTGGTTATCTTTGCTTGATGCATTAACCTTGCTTGGCTATTTATTTTTTACCGAAATTCTTCTCTCTGTCAAGGTCAAAGTGCTTGGGGGTGGCATTCATGCCTATGGTTGGGTGACAATATTGCTATATTGTCTATGGCTAAACGAGCACACCCACTTTTCTAACAATATCAAGAATGTACACAACCTATAAAAAAGAACAATGCATACTCTACATGTGGCTCTATTCTACCTATCAACAACACTCTAGTATTCTTAATTTCCCCATATATCCTTCAATTACTCTGCTCTATGTTTCTCTTTGAATTATCTCTTCAATAATCCAAACATTAGGAGATATCATTGATTAATGACCCTACATTGTCGACCGTGGAAACCCTTCCACACATGGACAATATGTAAGTTAGAACGTCGTATGAAAGTAGTAGGATTGGGGTTTTTGTATTTGTATAACTCATGAATGTATTACAACATATCCTTGTCAATTGTTTGTGGACAAAATTGCCTTACCATGTAAAACGTACTATTAATGGTAACAACTTTTGTTCTAATAACATTTAAGTGTCACCATGATAATATATGTTGAGACATGGAGTTCTAACATAATAAAGTTATGTATGTATATCTTTTAAACACTTGGCTACAAATAATAAATAACTTTTAAACACTTGGCTACAAATAATAAATAAGTTGGTGAAACTATATCATTTTGCTTGCATTTTTTTATTATTCTTAAATGCCAATAAAATTTAGTTTATACATTCTAAGTTTTTATTTTTTGAGAGTATATTTTAGTTATTGAAATTGTACCATATAAATATTTTAATTGTTTTTCATGATATTAAATGAATTTATTATTTTATACATTATAAATATAATTTAAAGAATGGAAATTTTTTATTTCATCAACAATTATATAATTAAATTTCAAAATAATAAAAAAAATCTTTACTAACTTTGAAATTATAAAATTATCAACTTATATTTTTACAACATATCCACATTACTTTGGCATTTGATTCCTGGTTTCAAGGTATGTTCGTTTTTCTATCTTAAAGATAAATCTCATTAGTTGTAGTCTAAATGTTCCTGAAATTCGACGAGAAATTTTTAGATCCGTAGATTTGAGTGATTATATTTGTATAAACCAAATGCCTCACAAGTTTTTCAGCATGCTGAAACCATTTCTACATTCAAAAATGACAACAAAAAAGAGTGATTTCGTGCAGATTTATGTCGTCAAATTCTGACGAAAAAAAATATTTCATAGAGCCATTAGATTGATTTTGCAGTTTTTAATTATTGCACATATGCATGCATTTATTTAATTATGGTCCTCAGTGGGAGACCTTCTTTGTTGATATTGTGGAGATATGGCCTATGAGGGTTGAAATTTGAAAGCCCTATTGCATGGCTCCCTATCCCATAGCTTAGAGAGCTAGGTGGAGATGCCACATGGAGTTCCACATCCTCATCTTCTCTTAGTCTTTGACACAAACTACGAATGTATGTTGTTACTTCCTTATTCCAACCCATTCATCTCTACCTCTCCTATTCTCCTTTAGGTTATTAGAAAAGAATCTAATGATGTGCGTGTGTGTATTGCAATGAGGTGACAAATTCTTATGGTTGGGAGATACATAATCTTGTGGGAAAAATATTGGTCCTTGTTGTTAGTCTCTAATTTTGTCTTGATTTAGTGAGAAACCCTAATCCTAAACCCTTCCTACCTGCACTTTATTATCTTCTTTCATTTGATTTTAATCATTGTTTTTAGTGTCTTATGGTTTGCATTTCAGTTTTTTGAATAATTTATTTAAGTTTGGAGTTGTAAGACGTGGTTTTAAATGATGTGTCACTTTATATGCCTGTTTGAACTTTACAAATTCAAATTATGCTAAGTCATTAATAGAACTATGGGAATAGCCTTATTCCCGTAGCGCAAAGATAATCATGCCTTGATATGTGCCCATCACCCAGATTTCGTTATGATGACATAGATCGTGGTTTGAGAGTTCGCATGTGTCCCATAATAGCTTTGGAATCCTTTTTTGATTCAAACCGTTACATGATCGGATCGCCCTGTACCCGCAAAGGAATCAATTCAAATCATTCAATTCCCAAAGATCATTATATAAACCCGCCACTTGTCATTCTGATTGTGTTGAATTATAAGCGCATGTATTTTTCTCAGAAGAACTGTTATATGTTAACAGTTGAAGTTTGTAAATTCAGAATCCGATCAGTGCATGTTGTAGCATCATGTTTCATGGTGCCTAAGAGAAACGGGTAAGTGGTCAGATTGGAACTTGAGGGCATCGAGATTCTTGAGGCATATCCGCAGATGGCGCAAATATTTAGAGATGTTGGTTGGTTTGAATTCCTCACTACCTTCCAAGGTCACGACGAACAGGTCTCCATGGAGTTTGCACTGAAATTTGATGGTCACTAGGTGGAGATCGGGAAGATGTTGATGCTGGTGACAGAACAGACAATTGCTAAAGCTTGCAGATTGGTGGTTGGAGGAGAAAGATGGTGGAAGAAAGAGCATGCGGTTACAGAGTTTGTCAATCAATTCCTGCTTCCAGATAAGAAAAATCCGAATTGGAGAAGGAGAGTTCATCATAGCTGGATTAGACCTGAATGGCACACTGCTCTGATCGTTATCCACGGGAACGAGGTATTATACCTGATGAGGAATGGGATGAATTTATATCTATTCTTAAAAAACCTTTACCCGTAGCTTTTCGAATAAATTCTAGTGGGCAATTTTCTGATGACATTCTATCCCAACTTGAAAATGAGTTTTTGTCATCTCTCAATGCTGAGGATGTAGGTGGCAATGTGGTTGAACATATTAGGCCTTTACCCAGGTATCCAGCAAAGCTTTCTTGGCACTTGAATTTCTCTCACATGCAACTAAGGAAAAACCAAATGCTTGAAAGGATTCATGAATTCTTAAAGCAAGAAAATGAGATTGGGAACATAACTCGACAGGAGGCTGTGAGCATGGTGCCACCCCTTTTCTTGGATGTACAGTCTCACCACTATGTTCTTGATATGTGTGCAGCACCTGGGTCAAAAACATTTCAACTTCTAGAGATGATTCACAAATCAGCTAAGCTTGCATTTGTACCCAAGGGAATGGTCATAGCAAATGATGTTGATGTTCAACGGTGCAATATTCTCATTCATCAGACGAAGAGGATGTGCAATGCTAACTTGCTAGTAACCAATCATGAATCACAAAATTTTCTAAGTTGTCGTTGCAAAAATAATGGCATGTTGACACAAACAACAAATGATGTAGAGGATGAGGAGTTTGAAGCAGAGGTAGAAGTATCCACTCTTCCTTTAGAGTGATGTATGAGGATTATTCCCCATGATCAAGATACAAGAGCCTTTTTATTGCTATTTTTTAGAAGGTCTCTCATTTCTCTGTTGAGCAGCTTAAATCAAAGGAACCACATAAAAGAAGAAATTTAACTAGTACCCAAGATTCAAAACAGTCCATGCTGAGAAAAGTTGAAATTGATTTCAAATAAAAATCACGACTAGACACCAGAAATTGGTGTTTCACCTGATTCTCTTCTTGTAAATAATGGCCTTCTCATGTGACAAGACATTGAAGAGACAAAACTAGAGGCATTGAGTAGCGATCTTCATTCAAGTGCACTTAATGCCATTAAGTCAACCCCAAGTGAAGGAGGAAATGGTGAACATGAGGTAGAATATGGCCAAACAATTTATGATGGCCAAAAGAAAGTTAAATTGGATAATGAGGATAGAAAAATTAACAGAATTGGAAGCGGAGGAGAAAAAAGACCAATTCAGCAGCAGGGCAAGTGGCGTGGTATTGATCCTGTTTTATTTTTCATGGAGGAGAATTTGTTGAAACCAAAAGAGGTTTTTGTTGGGAACATGCCCCTTCACAAAAACCTCTCTCGGTTTTTTCACATCAATCACATTTTAAGTGATTCGAATTGATCTTTGAGGCCTAAGTTTCTGATAAAGCTACAGGAAATACTCTGTTATTTTTACTTATTTTAGTCTTTTTCTTCAAGAGGGGTTGCAGAATAGCTGGAGATGAATTTGTCGAAACAAAAAGAGTTTTTTTTTGGGAACGTGCCCCCTTCACAAAAACCTCTCTCAGTTTTTACACAAAAATCCCATTTTAAGAGATTCGAATTGATCTTTGAGGCCTAATTTTCTGATAAAGCTACAGGAAATACTATGTTTTTTACCTGTTATAGTCTTTATCTTCAAAAGATATTACAGAACATATGGAGAGGAATTTATTGAAACCAAAGAGGTTTTTATTGGGAACATGCCCCTTCACAAAAACCTCTCTCGATTTTTACACAGCTATCACCATTTAAGAGATACGAAGAGATTGTTGGACCCTATTTTCCAGGAATTTACCAGATTTGTTTTCCAGAAAAATGTCATGGACAGCAGTTGACAAGCCACCTCATCAATTCAAATTGGAGATTAGATTGGATCTTCTCCTTGATTATTTGAAACAAGAAACTAAATATAGATGAGGAGGTTTTCAGATCCATTTTTTTTGGATCTTGATAATTATGTATTGTTTCTATATAAACTCTGTAGAATGAGAAGTGAAGAGGTCGAAAATTTGGAGATCCAAGGGACCTTTTTGTGAAGCTCATTGTAAAAGGCATTTATGTTCAATTTGACACTTAATAGCAAAGGCATATGGATGGTTAGACCCTCTTTTTCTACTCTGTTATTTCTTTATTCATGCTTGAATTCCTATTTAGATCGCAATGCTTTTTTATTCTTGATTGTTAATTTATACAGTGAAAATTTTGTTGTAGAGATAATTTTTCAAGTTTTGATATCAAGTTGAATATCTTGTTTCTTTATGACATTTTGAGACGAGAATTCATGTGAAGTTGACAAATTGAAGACTTCATCTTCCTTTTTCCTATTTTAGTGTAATCCATCTATGTGTCTACCTATTATTCAGCCAATGGGATATGATATGTTATGATCTTGATTTTCATGTCATGTTGTAATCTTGAGCCAGTTTTCAACAACCCTACAAAAAACCAAATCATAAAACCTTAAAAATACTTTGCAATAAATGAATGATGCCCTAGATTTCCCTCTCACAGTCAAGTGCAACTTTAGGAACTAACACTTGTCATGGGATTTGGGTGTTGAGGAAGGGAGGATGGAGCACGTGTTAGGTGTTGAAACACTAGAAATTCAATTTAAATCTATTACTATCCTCGTTGTGCACAACCAAAGCTAAGGTCCAAAAATAATCCTCACTATCAAATTCAAAGAGATTCGGGTCATCCTCCTCCTTGCCCTAATTGGCTACTTATTCATGCCCATCATAATGTCGTTGCTAGTACCACCAATGGCATTAGCATTTTGAATGACATTGAAATCACTGCTTGCATATGATTCATTGACACCTTTAGAAGAAGAAGATGATGATCACTACTCATTGTCTTCTCCCTTCTCTTTTTCATTGAATGAATGCCACCTTTCACTGACATATGTACTTGCTTATTTGACCCATACCTATCCTCCATTGTTACTCTACTTCATAAAAAAACACCTAACAAAGAAAACTAAGGAAAATGTATAAAATTTTAATTTGGGTACTTCTAGGTAACCCAAAAAATAGACTTTGTTCTTTTACTACCTAAAACTACTTTGTTTTCTAGGGCATCTTAGTGGTGACATTCGATGTAATACTCTATGGATTTTTCTAGAATTAATGGATATGGGGATGTGTGTGATAGGAAACATGGTATTGGTGGATCAAAATTTGTTTTAGCAACATGACATTCCTTTGCTCTCAATAAGGCCCAATATTTATGAAGCACATATTGACGAATTCTTTGGAATAATGCAAGGTGAATAGTGATCTAAACCGATGTAATATCAAGCATGTATACAACCTATAAAATAGAACAATTGCATTTTTGAATGCAGAAATGTTTCCAGTGTGAAAATCCACTCAAATCTGTAGATTCAACAATTACTCGTCGATTTCGAACAAATATAGCTAGAAAATATTCTCAAAAAAGGAACCAAAACGTAGAACGTTTAGCCTATGGCATAAAAAAACATCTTTTCCAACTCTGAAATTATAAAATTACCAACTTATCTTTTTACAAAATATCCACATCACTTTGGCATTCCCTTCCGGAAAACAATATACATCCTACTATACAACATTGAATGTTACGGCAGTTGTGATGGCATATACACCATCAGATCACCTTGATATATCTGACTGTTGTTGTATATGTTGGAAACATGTCAATGAATTTTCCATGCGGTCACATGCACATGCATGAATCTATGTTAGGAATGTGCATGCATGCACTCTTTTGTGAACAGATTGTGTAACTGGTGGATCTAATTATAATCAATTAGTCTAACTGGTTGAGAGATGTTATATATATGAGCATACCCATAGAGGTGAGTGTGAAATGTGTGTAGAGAGAAGAGTGTGTGTGAGGAGAGGATGTTGTATGCCTAATATTGGCTATTGTAATTCTCCCTTGAATAATAAGAATATTGAATATCATTGCTCGTTGTTTTTCCCGCATTGGTTTTCCACATAAATCATTGTGTCAATTGTGTGATTGTTGTTCTCAGTTTTATGCATGTTTAATCTTTCTTGTTGATGCTCTGGTTTTATATGCTCTATTTCCCAACAAGTGGTATCATATCAGGTTGAGTAGGTGTCACAGGTAATCCAAGGCGAATTGTGTGCAGGCCTCCTATGAGCGCAAGAACCTTTAGACATGTTTTTGGCATGTAAGGACAAGCAGACCACAGCACTGATAAACCTAGATACTTTCTGAGAACAAAGGGTGTGATTGAGTGAGTTTTCAGGTCACTGATGCATCCACAACCACATCCACACTCAAGGAGCATTGATCACTAAAAACTAGTGCTTCCTTTCCACACTCACAGGAGCATCGATCTAACTAAATTAAAGTTTTTTGCAAAGATATGAACGGTTGACTTTTTCATTAAGAACAAAAGATTTAAGGTGGAGGTGAGCTCCCTTTTTTGTCTTATTATGGAGAATCGATTATGTAATAAAGGTTGGAGGTGAACTTTGAATAAAGGTGAGAGGGGGTTTTATAAATGGTAAGGTCGACCTTCTATATATTTGGTAGAAAAGTTTTTCTTTGAGTTATATAATATTTTTTTTTAAAAACCTTTTTTATTAAATAACTTGTGGCTTATATCATTATTCTTCCACATTTAAAAGGGCTTGGTTTTATAAGAAATGATTTTGGAGTTTTTCTGTTAATGGCGAAAGTGTAGAGTTCTAAGTCTGAGGTGGAGAAATTAATGGTAAGGTCGACCTTCTATATATTTGATAAAAAGGTTTTTCTTTGAGTTATATAAATTTTTTTTTTTAATATTTTTTATTAAATAACTTGGGGCTTATACCATTATTCTTCCACATTTAAAAAGGGCTTGGTTTTATAAGCAGTGGTTTTGGAGTTTTTCTGCTAATGGCGAATGTGCAGAGTTCTAAGTTTGAGGTGGAGAAATTCAATGGCAAGAATAGAGTTGCGCTATGGAATCTCAAGATGCAGGATATTCTTGTGCAAAAAGGATTGCAAAAGGAATTGGCTGGAAAGACAAAGAAACCGACAAGAATGATAGATGAGGACTGGGAAGATCTGGATGCAAGAGCCCTCGGTACTATTCGTTTTTGTCTGGAAGATGAAGTGTTGTTTAACATCGTTGAAGAGAAGACAATAGCAGGTTTGTGGAGAAAACTAGAGAGTTTGTATATGACAAATAACTTAACGAACAAAATCTTCTTAAAGAGGCAGTTGTATATCTTGCGGATGAAAGAAGGTACGAAATTTTTTTGATCACTTGAATGTTTTCAATACTCTGATTTTTCAATTATCTAGTATGGATGTAACATATGAAGATGAGGACAAGGTGGTTACGTTATTGTGCTCATTTCCTGAGTCTTGGGATCATCTGGTCACAACTATGTGGTTTAGCACAATAGATTCCATTGATTATGACATTGTTGTGGGAGCTTTGTTGTTTGAGGAGATGAAGAAAAGATCCAGTAAAGAAACCTCAACAACAGAAGCAATGGTGGTCAGAGGTTGATCTACAAAAAGAGGGAAAAATCAGAGGGGTACATCAATGTCTAAGTCAAAAGGCAAGAAGAGTAAGAGGAAATGTTGGTTCTGGGCATCTTAAGAAGGATTGTTAGAAAAGACAAAATGCATCTAAGGAGGATTCCACAAAATAAGCAAAGGAAGCTAATGTAGTTGAAACAAGTTTAGGTTCCAGGTCAGGTATGGTTAATGAGGTATTATCTACTTGTGATGTTTCACTTCAACATTGACATTGGTTGTCAAATTCTGGTGCGTGCAACCACATGTGTCTTCATAGAAATTGGTTCTCAATTTATCAATCTATTGATGATGGTGTTGCTTTTATGGGAAATTATTTTTCTTGTAAAATTGTTGGAGTTGGTAGCGTCCAGATTAAAATGCATGATGGTTATGTAAGAACATTAACAGATGTAAGGCATGTTCCCGAACTGATAAAGAACTTGATATCTTTGGGAGTTCTAGATTCTATTGGTTACAGGTGTACAACTCTAGGTGGAGTACTAAAGGTGTCCAAAGGCATTTTAGTAGTCACGAAGGAAAATAGGATCGGGAACCTTTATCAGCTTGAAGGAAGGACATAAGTAATCAAGCAGTGGTAGCATCTAAAAATGCAAGTGACTCTATTCATTTATGGCATCAACGTTTGGGTCATATGAGCGAGAAAGGGCTTAAGTTATTGGTTGATCGTAAGTCACTTCCAAGTTTGAAGTTTCTGAATTTGATTTTTCGCAAGTATTGTGTCTTTGGAAAACAATGTAGATGGAAGTTTAAAACAGGAAGGCATATAAGCAAAGGTATCCTTGATTACATTCATTCAGATGTTTGGGGACCATCCCCTATAGTTTCTTTTGGAGGATCGTCATATTTTGTGACATTTATAAATTATTACTCTAGAAAGGTTTGGTTCTATATACTTAAAAGAAAAGTTGATGTATTTAATACTTTTAAGAAATTCAGAGATTTGGTTGAAAAGAGAACTGACAGGTCAATTCAGTGTTTAAGAATAGATAATGGAGGTGAGTTCAAATCTGTGGAATTTGAGAACTAACACCACAGTTTATACTCCTCAGCGGAATGGTGTTTCCGAACACATGAATATGACTCTCCTAGAGAGAGCAAGGAGCATGCTTAGTAATGCCAAGATGTAGCAGGAATTGCGGGGAGGAGTAGTTCTTACAACATGCTATCTGATAAATTGGTCACCATCAACTGCAATAAACTGTAATATTCTAGAAGAGGTATGGATGGGTCATTTGTGTGATTTTTCAAATCTGAGAATATTTGGTTGTGATGCTTATGCTCTTATTTCTAAATATCAACATTCTAAGTTAGATCCTAGATCAAAGAAATATGTCTTTGTTTGTTATGGTGATGGAGTTAAGGGGTACATATTATGGGATCCCACTTCCCACAAACTCATCATAAGCAAAGATGTAGTATTTGATGAATCCTCACTCTTAAAATCATAATTGGTAGATGTTGAAGTGAGACAAGAACGAGTACTGCAAGTTTAGAAAATTCAGTTGGAAACTCATCCATCTTCATAAAGGGAGGAGCATGAAGAAGTTCTAGAAGAAGAAGATGAAGATGTAGAAAATATCCAAGAAAATGAGGATATACCTCAACCATCTCTAAGGAGATATTCATGGGCCAAGAATCTTTCTACAAGGTATGATGATTATGTTTCATATGTGGCTTTGGTTTCTATTGATGGAGAACCTAGTTGTTTTCAGGAAGCAATTAAAGTATCTAAAAGTACTCAATGGAAGAAAGCTATGAAAGAAGAAATGGATGCCTTAGAGATGAATAAAACATGGGACCTGCTAGAACTTCCAAAGGATAGGAAGGTTGTCGGTTGCAAGTGGGTCTACAAATTGAAAAAGAATGTTGATGATAAAGTCGAAAGGTATAAAGAAAGACTGGTAGAAAAATGGTGTTCTCAAAAGGAAGGTATTGATTTTCATGAGATCTTTTCACCATTTGTGAAGCTTGTTTTAGTTTGTGTTGTGTTAGCACTATTTTCTTTACTTGATATTGAGTTAGAGAATCTAGATGTTAAAACAACGTTTCTACATGGAGATTTAGATGGGGATATATATATATATATATATGGAACAACCAGAAGGATTTGTTCAGGATCGCAATAAGGGGTTTTTTTGCAAACTCAAGAAGTCATTGTATGGCATGAGATAGTCTCCCAGGCAATGATACAAGAAGTTTGATTCCTTCATGGTGAGCCTAAATTTTACAAGAAGTGAAGATGATCATTGTGTTTACTTTAAAATGTTGGAAAATGGCATGTTCATTATTTTGGTGGTATATGTTGACGATATGCTTGTAGCAAGCAAAAGCATGGTCGGAATAAACAGGTTAAAGGATCATTTGGCTAGGGTGTTTGATATGAAGGATCTAGGAGCAACAAAACAAATCTTAGGCATGGAGATACACAGAGATAGGAAAAATGGTAAGTTGTGGTTATCACAACAAAAGTATGTGGAGAAAATACTTATGAGATTTGGTATGAATAATGTGAAACACGTACAGATCCCTTTGGCTTCCCATTTCAAGATTTCTTCAGGTTTATGCCCTAGTAATGACGAAGAAAAGGATTATATGTCTCGTGTACCATATGTTAATGCAGTGGGAAGTTTGATGTATGTGATGGTTAGTACTAGACCAGATATTTCACATGCAATTGGTGTTGTTAGTCGATACATGGAAAATCCAGGAAAAGAGCATTGGGAAGCAGTTGAGAGATGCTATATATACGAGCATACCCATAACTGGCTGAGAGATGCTATATATACGAGCATACCCATAGAGGTGAGTGTGCAATGTGTGTAGAGAGTAGAGTGTGTGTGAGGAGAGGATGGTTGTATGCCTAAGATTGGATTGTCCTTGGTTTTTTCCACATTAGGTTTCCATATAAATCAATGTGTCAATTGTGTGATTGTTGTTCTCGGTTCTATGCCTCTTTAATATTTCTTGTTGATGCTCTGGTTTTATATTCTTTGTTTTTTCTTCCTCTGCCCAACAGTATATTGCTCCCCTTCCCTTCCCTTCCCTTCCAAGTTTTGAGGTATGCTAGTTTTTCTATTTTAAATCAAATTCGCTCTCGACACAACCTATCATTAGTTTCTAAATCGAGATGGGAGATGAACCAGTAATGTGAAAGGGAAACCAGTCATGTCAAGTGATAAGGAACAACCACTTGACCAACCTTCCCCATATTTAGGGAATCTTGACTGCAAATTGTCTAGCAATGCTCTAATTGATAGTTTAGACGTAACAACAATCCACCCATAATTTGAGAGTCCGAGTCCCAAAAACTTAAAGGCTAAGCACTCTTGGTGGTTCTTTCTCTTCCTGAGGTGCTTAAAAGGGATCCTGGTACGTACACTACAACTACATGTGTATCTACCTCTCATAGGATTCCAAGTCTCTGCAAGTTCTACAAGAAGATCCATAGTTGTGGTTTCTTTCAGTCTACATTTTCCATCCATTCTCTTCTCTGTAAACTCATCTATGCTTCTTCTATCGTTGCAGTTCTAGTCCTCCTGATCTTCTCATAACAATATACAGTAACATGTTGACGAGTTGTTTGAGCAAAAGGTTGTCAATGTCAAGGTTAATGTAAGACGATTTGTTTGAAGCAAAGGCAGTCATGCAGGAGGCCACCCCATACTTTATAAAAATGAGGATTGTAACTTCTGATTACAGGATATAAAGATCAAGCCAAGAGAAATGTCTCATCAAAATAGCCATTTTGACAAGAAGTTGAACTCTTTATTTCCTTTTCATTACTGTTTTTGACAATTAAAAAAAGCTACAAGTTTTCAATATCTCAATATCTTAATGTGTAAGTGTATTCTTCTGTGTATACAGGGTAAGGTACATAGTATGACCACTTATAATAATCTACTTTCATTTTCATGGTATGTTAAAGGTTAACTTTAATATCTTAATGTGTAAGTGTATTATTCTTACATAGGGTAGGGTACATAGTATGACCACTTATCATAATCTACTTTCATTTTCATGGTATGTTAAAGGTTAACTTTCATATTTGAAAGATGGTTTTGGATCTTGAGTTATCCATTTTTAAAACATGTTTTTAGATTTTAAGTTATATTTTTTTTTTAAAATGATTTTAGATTTTGAGTTATTAATGTATTTATTTTTTTGTAAGGAAGACAAGCTCTTAACTAATCAAATATAATTTAAGGTCCAATTTCAAAATGATCTCAATCTAAATAATATCAATAAAAAAAAGTTATTATCCATAATATTATATTGTTAAAGTTATAACAATAAGTTAACATGCTTTCAAGCCACATCTAATCTCAATTTCATAAATAAAACCAAATACTACCTCCAAATAACAATTTAACCTCATACTTCATATAGGAAAACAAATAATTAACATATTTCATTAATTTTACCATGGTAAAAAATCTCCTCATTTTATTAGATTATACTCATTATATAAATTCCATTATCTATGGATAGTGAAAATCAAATCGAGTTTTTGGATCTCTACCAAGGAAACACTGATCCGAAGGTACAAAATATAGAAAACTGTACAAAGAAATGGGCTAGATAAAGCTGCCCTTGGTAATACTCAGTGTACATATAAAAAACTGTACAAAGAAATGGGCTAGATAAAGCTGCCTTTGGTAATACTCAGTGTACAGTTACACAAAGAAATGGACTAGATAAAGCTGCCCTCTGCCACGTTCACTTCTCGGTACACAGGTTCTTGTACGCATCAACCTGATATTATCGCTACTTTTCATTTTTCTACTTTTTAACCTGCAAATTTCAGTGCTCAAATGAGAACAATACTATTGTATAATTAATTTAACTTTTTAGAATTTGTAATTAAAGTTATAATTATTTTAAAATGATCATAAGATTTCAAATTTTTAAAAATATTATAAAATAAAAACACTTTATTATATTAAATTAAAAATATGAAATTAAATTATATAATATTAAATTTTAGATTAATAAAAAAATTAAGTAATATTATTTTATGTTTAAATTTTTTTATTTATATAATTATTTAAAAATAAACATCATAATAATAAAAATAATAAAAAAATATTCATATAAAATAAAATTTTAATAATTATTTTTTTAATATCACAAAATATTATATATATATATATATATATATA
>JASDQU010504424.1:0-26041 GCA_032191745.1 Picea mariana | reverse complement strand
ACCAACGAGGAGGCGCGGAAGAAGGAGAAGGCATTGTTCGAGTCTCATTCAAAGCTCAAAAAGATCGACAAGTCCATAGTCGGAATCCCAGTTTTGGCGACGAAATTGATGCACATCCAAGCAAGAAGCATCAACAAATCGCTCCCGACAATCGTGAAGAAAATCGACACTATGCACTCGGAACGCCAGGCGGAGCTGACCAATCTCCCGCAGCATCTGTGCAATCGACGGGAGGCCGACGTAGCGTTCGTGAAGGTGCTGATCTCAATGAAAGAATGTCTGAATAAAATTGTGATCGAGGGGGACTTCAAGCAGTTCCAAGATGACAAGCAGATGCACTGCACGGCTCGGCTGCGGGAGATGTTTGAGAGCTACGATAACGATCTCCGCAACACCGGCTCAATCGGTGGAAAGTTTCTGGCGAAGGAGACGAAGATGATGGAGGAGGCGAAGGGCGTCGGGCTTCCCAACTTCTTGTCACGTCCGATGTTCCTGAACCTGTTGCAGAGGCTGGTGGACCAAATCATGGAGAGGAGCTTGGAGCTGGTCTTCAAGGTATGGGAATACATGGAAAACGTCATAATGCAAATCATTGACTTTTATTGCCATTGCTATCCACAGCTGCAGAGCGACGCCCGAAGAGTCGTCCAGGATCTTGTTCGGAAAATGAAGGAAGAATGTGATATTCATGTAAATAAGCTAATCCAAATGGAGAAATTCGTGGATTTCACTCTTAGCTCTTTTTACATGGAAACATACGGCAGGCTGCTCACTTCCAAAGCCTTATTCATGGAGAGACTGCGTAATCTTGTTGCAGAAACTCCGACCTATGGCAGTGGCAGAGGTAACACGGTGGTCCTTGATGGAGTTGGAGAAGTGGATGTATCAGAGATACTGGATGTCCCTACTGAGCGCGTGGAGAAGGCCTACGATATGCAAATGAGCGTCGTGGCTTACTGGAAGGTTGTCACTCTCAGGATGGGCGATGGGATTCCTTTGTATCTCCAATTCATTTACAGAAATTTGGTTATGAATGAGTTTAACCATGAAATCCTGACACAAGTGGGAGGTCCCAGATTTGGTGCCATGGAGCAGTTACTGCAAGAGAGCCCCTTGGTTGCAAACAAGAGGAGAAGCTTAACAGACAGCATTGATCTGCTGAAGGAGTCTAAGAGTACTGTTGGGAGTATCATGAATCGCATTGCAAAGGTTTAAGTTCTAGTATTTCCATCCCTGATCGGATTACACTCTTGGTGGCTTGTAATGCCGCTGAACCTTTTATAGGCTTGTAATGTCGTTGAATCTTTTATGAATGTAATTTTACAAATTTAGATGAATATAAAAGTTTTTCAGTTTATTAGAAATACTTTTTTTTCATCTAATTGATATCTTGCAAATATTTGAATTATTATTCCATGAATGTAATTGTCATGAATATTAATAGATTATGTTATTTTATATGGTAACATTATATATTATCACCATATGATGACACGTTGCACGTATAAAGCTTTGAGTTGCTTGCTCAAGCGTGCTCTTCATTGAACGTTGGACGAGGTAAGCTCTTTATCTTGTCTTGTTAGCATTTTCATTTATATAGCATACTTGGGATTAGAGTTGATTTTTGTAGGCATTATGTTTGTTGTGGTTTACCCCATGCCATAGAGTGATCTTCCTTGTAACAAAATTGGCAACCATTCTGGGAAATGAATCTTCTACTTTGGGGTTTGGAGTGTTTTTCTCATTCGAGATTTCTCTCTGTTAGCTGAGTTTCCTTGTCGCCCGATTGCTTGAGAGCCTATTTTTACTTTGCATCTAAGTTTTTTTGGCTTAATCCTTTCTCTGATAGTGTTTTATTACATATACGCGGGTATTCCCTTGATAGATGCGTAAATACGTGAGTTGTCCTTCTATAGCGCGTGTACATACGTGAGTTTTCCTTAAACAATCGTGTACATCAACTTTTTAAGCTTATCTGTTGAGTTTGGTGTTTGTTGGGAGAGTTTTGATGATTGATGAGTCTTCTTGGGTCTTTGTCTTAACTGTTGAGTGCTTGCAAAGTGATAGGAAACCCTTTTATTGTTGAATTTTCGTGCAATTTTCTTTCTCATCATCTTTTTAATTGGTTGTCCTTGCATCTTGGTTTGGTATCCTACTTGGCTTGTCTCTTTTTGTTTGCAGCAGGGTCTATATATCAAGTTGTTATTCATTCCTTGCATTTTCATTTCTTTATATTGAAAATACAAAAATATACATTTTGCATTGTGGCATTTTCTCTTTGGTTGTTTAGTATTGATCTTGACATATATGGAATGATTGCATCTCATTGAACTTGCATAATTGCATTGAAAGTTGCATTTGAAAATCTTATCATCTTTTGAGACTTTTAAGATTAGGACTTAGCACTATGTTCATATTCATTTATTTTATATGCTTAGTCATAATATCATCAGTTTAGGACTTAAGAATGTTCATCTGTGCATTGGTTATATCGTGGTGGATTTATCTGCTTGACATAGGTAGCCACATAGGTTACTTGCAGAGGTTATTCTGTAGGTACCCTGAGTCAAATAAAGGTCGGACAACACATAGTCTTTATGGAGGATTACCTCTCCGAGGGGATCTGATCGACTGCGTTGTTAAGCCCACGAGGGCCCTTATAACTGAATTTGATGCCTTTGATCTTTTGAAGGGAGTCTCAAACCTCTCTTGGTCGAGGCATACCTACTCTAGTGAGGAAGGCCCCTTTTCAACTACTATATCTTGTTTGTGTGCATTTGACCTTTTTGTTTATTTTGGTATGCTTTTTGATTTTTAGTTAGCCTTAGGATTTATTTCTATATCTCAAGTCTTGAGTCATCATGGATCCATACCAACTTCCTCATAGGTCTCTCCATTTTTTGAAGTTACCACCGCACCTTGAGTCTTTTCCTTCTAAGAGGCACAAAGTTACTAAATGTGGTACACATACCTCCACCTACCAAACTTGTGGTTATACAATTATGAGTACTAAGTCAAGTCAGAAAGACACGGGGAGTCCCTCGACTCCTATACCTACTATGGTTAATGGGGTTCCTTTGACTCCTTCGACCACGACAGTTGTAGTACCGGAGGTTCCTGTCATTACTCCTATCTAGATTGTGGTGACTACTCAACCCATAGTAACGAACCCTTTCGGGTCTCTTTTTGGTGCACCTGGATACAATACTCAGTCCATACCTTCGATCTCTAACCCTTTCTCTTTTGGTATGCCGAATATGACATCACAACTTTCATCCTCCATTCCAGCGACTAATGCAAATCCTAGTATTGGACCAGGGGGCATGGCCCCTCCATATACTCCTCTCTCGCTTGGTGGAACTCAAATTCCCCAAATGAATCCTTCGATCAGGGTTCAACCTCCATTTTATTTTGGATCTAATATTTGTCTCAATGCTCTTGGATGGACTACTCAACCGGGCAAACAAGCCACTTCCTTTGTTCTGTCCTTTACCTTTTCCTCCTCTACGTCAATTCCAGCTAATACATTTGGTATGAAGAATCCACCTCTATCCTCCGGATTTACCCTTGGGGGAGGTCAGTTTCATACTATGGAAAACCCCCATCTTGGAGATCCTCTGGCTGGGGGAAATGTTTATAACCCTCATTATAACATTCTTACAGGTATGGTGCCCACACAACCTCTTATGAATCAGTTTGGAGGAGGATATTATAATCTTGGACAGGGACATGGCGTATACTAGAACCTTGGATGGGTTGCAATCCCTCAACGGCAATCTTTCCCAGGAGCATGGGCTCAAATGTTGTAACCCCAACTCCCTTTTTTGGCCATGCTTAATTTTCCATATTTGTTGATATTAATGAATGACCTGGTGCATCGCAATCCATCATGGCCCCCCGTCCCCACTAAGCTTCCTTCGGATATTCCAAAATTCGAGGGAAAGACTAGTGAGGATCTAGGTGATCATGTTACTACTTTTCATCTTTGGTGCTCGTCCAATTCTCTTAATGATGATTCTATTTGTTTGAGACTGTTTCAACACACCTTCACAAGGGCTGTCGCAAAATGGTACATTGAGCTACCAGGGGAAACATACAAACATTTTGATCAGATGGTTTTGGTTTTTCTCAACCACTTCCAATTGTTGCTTCATTACGATGTAGGTATAGAACACTTGTTGACCCTTTTCCAAGATAAAGAAATGCATATCTCAAACCATATCCAAGAGTGGCGTAGATGGAAGAGGTTGATCAAAGCCTACATTCCTCTAGAGTTCCTGTTGGAATGGTTTCTTAAGTCTTTATTGCCTTATATTTCGAAGGATGTTTCTACATCTAGGGTAACCTCTGAAGAGAGAACTATTTTCAAAGCCCAACATTTGGACCTCATATATGCTTAATTTGGGATGTTATACGAAATTCTTCCTGACAAACCAAGGTTAAATTACGACCCTGGAAAAAAGATCGAGCCTCATGTCAATGGCATCATAGGCTATGAAAATTCTAAGTCTACAGACTTTGTTATGAACCATTTGAAGGAGTTGTCTCTAAGACATTTTGTAGCATGACAAGCTTCGTCTTCGTCCTCCAGTCCCACTCAGTCGGCGGATGTGCATTATGTAAAGTTGTCGACCAACCCGAATGGTAACCAACAACCAAGAGGGAATAAAAGGAAAGGACATGGTAATAATCGTAAGGGTGGGAGCAGTAATAATAATAATAAACCCAAGGACAATGCTAACAATGGTAGATCGAATAACAATGCTGGTGAGAGAAAGAAAGAAAAGTGGAAGGTGTAGTTTCCTTGTAAAATCTATACAAATGATCACCTTACCCACTTATGCCCCAAACTTGAGGAAGTCAAGAGGCTCTTATCTCAACTTCTCGTTGTGTTGACCAATCCGTTTTCACATAATCAACACATGGCCTCGAGCTCCTCTAATGTCGGAAATGCGTCGAGTGGGAATCAAAACCCCCCGGCTCATGAAGGTGATCGTCTATGTGTAAATACGGTCAAGTCGCAGATTAATGTAGCCACTTGATCTCGTAATTATGGTTCTTCACAAACTATTCTAGGTCTAGAGTCTCCTCCTCCTATGGAAACACCTTTGTACATCGAAAAGACAGATCCTCTGCCTCGTATTCTGAAAGGAGTACTAAAATTCTCTGCCCACAACCCTAATGCTAGAGCTTCCCAGAACTATTCGATTGTCGAATATCTGGGTGAAACCCCTTGTGCGATGTCGAATTGAGAGGTGCTCTAGTTATGTCCTTCACAAAGGAACACATTGCTATCTACTTTAGGATCTCTAAACCTGTGTGGCTCTAAGGTTATCAATTTTGACGTCATGGATGTTAAGCCTCACTTGACTTACCACGTGGCCTTTCAAATCCATGTGGATTACTTTAAGTATACCATCAAACGCATTGTTATTGATGAAGGTGTTGCAACGTGCGTGATGTCCCTAACCTGTTGGAAATCCATTGTCTCTCCAACCCTCTCTCAATCTCCGATTATGTTGACCTCATTTGATGGTCGTTCTTTCCATCCCCATGGAATTCTTCCCACCTTTCCGGTCTAGTTAGGTGGAAAGATAGTGGAGGTGGATGTCAAAGCGGTTGATTCACCCCTTGACTATAATTTATTGCTAGGGCGTAATTGGACTTATGCCATGACTGCAGTCATGTCGTCTGTTTTCGACACTTTATATTTTCCTCACGAAGGGAAAATCGTGAGGATCGATTAGTTATCCTTTGCGCATGCTAGTCCTAATGCATCAGTTGGACCTTCAATCCCAGTGATTGAAAATTCTCAGCTGGAAACTGATAATATTGGTGTCGGAATTTATTCCTCCCTCATGGGTACCTTTGATTTTGTGGCACCAATTCATCACATTTATGCCATGTCCAGTAGGTCTTCTTCGTCAGTGAGTTTTTTCTGTTTTCGTACTTCGTATTTCAACGATCCTTGGACCCTACCTTTCCCGACCATGTCTTGTGAAGGTTAATCACATTTTGGAATGGAAATGCCACTATCAGTGGTAGAGATAGAATATCAGGCTATTATCCGGATCATGTCTCCTCGCAGACGGACGAGGAGGATCTTGTTTTCAAGTCGTATGGGCCACCTCATCATCTTGGTCACATGATTTCCTCGAAAATACTTTACATTCATATGAATCCATCTTAGAGGACATGAATGGTCCTAATAGGCCATGGGACAATATTCATCATCGCTCTTACTTCCTCTCAGAGCTTGCTAGGATCGAACAATGCACTTTTAGATCTACCTTGAGTGAGATGGTCGATCACGACATAGGTCCACCAGATACACATGGAATTTATGCCGAAGGAAACATGGAGAATATTTATCCTACCGTCATGATCGGCATCTCTCAAATTCCTAGAAAAATTGAAAACGTATAAATCGGTGTGGATTGTTCGCCTGAATAAATTCAGATCTACACAGATCTCTTCAAATAATTTTGTGATGTATTCATTTAGTCATATGAAGAGATGTCAGGAATCGACCCTTGCATTTTCGAACATGAAATCAAGACTTATATGGATGCTAGAAATGTTCGAAAACGTCTTAGAGTTGTTAATCCTAGGAAGGCCCATGTTATTAAAGAAGAGGTTGAGGAACTACTTAATGTTGGTTTCATCTACCCAATTCCTTTGACCAAATGGGTGTCCATTCCCGTTCCTGTGAATAAGAAACAAGGAACCATCCGTGTATGTATGTATTTTTGAGACCTGAACAGGGCTTGTCCTAAAGACAACTTCTCGACACCTTTCATTCATCAGATTCTCGATGAGTGTGCAGGAAGCAAGGTTTTTTATTTTATGGACAGATTTTCAAGATACAATCAAATTCAGATCAAACCCGAGGATCAACATAAGATGGAATTTATTTGTCATTGGGGTACTTTTGCATACCGAAAAATTGCTTTCGGCCTTAAAAGCATCAGAGAAACCTTCCAACGTGCCATGACATTTTTTTTTCACGATCTCAAACACATTGTCGAAGCTTACCTCAATGATCTCGCTGCTCACTCTCATGAGAGAGTAGATCACTCTACTCACCTTCGACTAGTATTTGAGAGATTTCGTTATTATCGCATCCGTTTAAACCCTCACAAGTGCATCTTATGTATTAGGTTTGGACGTCTCTTAGGATTCCTAGTCTTTGAGCATGGGATCATGGTGGATCCTATGAAGGTTGAGGCAATACTTCGATTGCCTCCCTCGTGCAACATTCTTCAACTTCAGGGTTCACAGGGGAAGGCTAGCTTCTTGCGTCAGTTTATAGTAAACCATGCCAATATAACTAAGGGTTTCATGTGTCTTTTGAAGAAGTACACTACCTTTATATGGGATGACAAAGCCCAGGAATCCTTCAATGCTCTTAAGAAATCCTTGGTATCGATGCCTCTGTTGAAGCCTCCAGACTACAGTAGAGATTCTTTTATTTATATTGTCAAGTCCGAAGGGATGGTTGATATGGTTATGGTTCAGGAGGACAATGATATCCATGAACACATTGTCTACTATCTTAGTCAAAACTTAGTTGGTCTTGAACTTAAATAATCTGACTTGAGAAACTAGCCTTGGTCGTCGTACATGCGGTTCAAAGATTACGACATTATATATTGCTTTGCAAAACTATCGTAGTTTCAGATGTCAATCCATTTCAATACGTCCTTACTAGGCTTATCATAGGGGGTAATACAATAATTGGATTATCATTTTGCAAGAGTTTGACCTCGACTTTGCTATGACGAAGTCTAAGAAATCACTAGTTTTTTCCAAGTTAATATCATACTTCCCTCGACTAGATGAGGACATCATTCATGACAATTCATTCACAGATGAACATATTTTCCTTATCTTATCTTCGAACCCCTCATATGGATACATTTTGATATATCTTCAAACCTTGAAGTTCTCTGATCATCTGTCAAGAGACGAACGATGGCGTATATTATATCAAGCTTAAAACTACCTTATCGTCAGTGACATTTTGTATAGTTGAGGCGTAGATAATATCTTGTGTTGTTGCTTGACTCATGAGGAAGCTAAGTTCGTTGTTAATGACTATCACAGTGGGGTTTGTGGTGGTCATCTATTTGGGCTTTTGACAACCCAAAAAATATTGCGAGCTAGTTATTTTTGGCCATCAATTTTTAAAGATTTTGTTGAAGTGGTTAAGAAGTCTCACCCTTGCCAGGTGTTTTCTTGAAAACTGTGCTCACATCCATCCCATCTTTACACAGTCATCATCGTCGGTCCCTTCACTAAGTGGGTAGTGGATTTTATGGATTGTAACCCAACTTCAGCTAGGGGGCATCAACATATTATTGTGGTTGTCGACTACTTCACTAAATGGGAAGAGGCCATGCCTATTATTAAATCCAATGGTAATACTGCATCATTTTTTGTGTTAAATGAAATCATATCCTATTTTGGAATCCCTAGGGAGATTGTCACTAATCATGGAAGTCACTTTCAGAATAAAATAATGAAGGAATTAACATCAAAACTGGGGTTTAAGCATGGTCATTATTCTCCTTATTATCCCTAGGAAAATGGACAAGTAGAGGCTGTGAATAAATCTCTCAACACCTTTTAGAAAAAAATTCTCAGCCAGAGAAAATTTGATTGGCATCTAATGCTTTACCCTGTGCTTTGGGCTTATCGAACCTCAGTTAAGACTTACACTAGTTTTCCTCCTTTTTAGTTAGTACATGGTGTGGAGATGATCCTTCTGATTGAATGTGAAATCCGTTCTCTTAGATTGGAAGTTGAGCTCCTACCTGACACTTCCGATCTTGAAAAACACCTCGTACACCTAGAGAACCTAGATGAGCAACGTTGAGATGCCTCTACGGCTATCGAAGCGAATAAACAATGTGTTAATGTCTAGTATGATAGTTTTGTTCATTCTCGACAGTACGCTGAGGGTGACTTGGTCATATTGTATGACCAAGCCAAAGAATCGTTGGGGGTAGGAAAGTTCAACCCCATGTAGCATGGTCCTTATATCGTGCGACATGTTTTAGAAAAATGATCCTATGAATTGGAGGATTATGAAGGGAATATGCTGGCCAGGCCCAGAAATGGGCTCTACTTAAAAATATATTACGCTTAAGCCCCCAATATTGGGCATGACTCTTTGTATACTAGTGTATCTTAGTATATATATCTTTTCATTTTTGTCAATCGTCTTGCTTATCGAGTTTTCCTTTGGTTGGAATATGTCAAAGGAATCTTCAGTCTACTTAGGATTTGCAGACGGTGCCAGTCGTCATACAAGGAACTTGGCTTCTGACGCTTGGGTCATTTACTCACTCAAGGGTCAAGGTCAGTCACATATTGTAATGGAAATGCCACTGTTAGCAACAAAGATAGTGTATCAGGCTATTCTTGACTCTACTGCTAACCCAGATTATGTATCCTCGTAGACACACGAGGAGGATCCTGTTCTTGAGCCTGTATGGGCCACCTCATCGTATTTCTCACATGATTTCCTCGAAAATACTTTACCTTCATATGGAGCCACCTTATAGGCCATGAATGGTCCTGATAGGCCATGAGATGATATGCATCGTTGCTCTTACTTCCTTCAAGAGCGTGTTAGCATTAAACAAGACACTTTTAGATATACCTTGAGTGAGATGGTCGATCACATTGTAGTTCCACTAAATACGCATGGAATTTATGACGAAGGAAACATGGAGAATATTTCTCCTACCGTCATGATCGAAATCTCTCAAATTCCTAGAAAAATTGAAAATGTATAAATCAATGTGAATTGTTCACCTGAAGAAATTCATATCTACACCAATCTCTTCAAAGAATTTTGTGATGTATTTGCTTGGTCATATGAAGAGATGCTAGGACTCGACCCTCACAATTTTGAGCATGAAATCAAGACTTATCCAGATGATAGACCTATTCGACAACATCTTAGAGCTGTTAGTCCTAGGAAGGCCCCTGCTATTAAGGTCAAGTTGGAGAAACTACTTAATGCTAGTTTCATCTACTCAGTTCCTTTGACCAAATGGGTGTCCAATCTCATTCCTATGAATAAGAAACAAGGAACCATTCGTGTATGTATGGATTTTCAAGAGATGAACAAGGCTTGTCCTAAAGAAAACTTCTTGACACCTTTCATTGATCAGATTCTCGATGAGTGTGCGGGAAGATGGGTGTTTTCTATTATGGACAGATTTTCAGGATGCAATCAAATTTAGATCAAACCCGAGGATTTACAAAAGATGACATTTATTTGTCCTTGGGGTAATTTTGCATACCGAAAAATTCCTTTTGGCCTTAAAATGTTGGAGCAACCTTCCAATGCGCCACGACATTTTATTTTAACGATATCAAGCACATTGTCGAAGCTTACCTCAATGCTATCGATGTTCACTCTCGCAAGAGAGTAGATCACTCTACTCACCTTCGACTAGTGTTTGAGAGATGTCGTTATTATCACATTTGTTTAAACCATCACAATTTCATCTTTTTCATTAGGTTTGGACATCTCTTAGGATTCTTAATATCTGAGCATGGGATCATGGGGGATCTTATGAAGGTTGAGGAAATACTTCGATTGCCTCCCCCATGCAACATTCTTCAACTTTAGGGTTTAAATGGGAAGGATAAATTCTTGCGTTAGTTTATAGTAAACTATGCCAATATAACTAATGGTTTCATGCGTATTTTGAAGAAGGACACTCCCTTTATATGGGATGAGCAAGCCCGGGAATCCTTCGATACTCTTAAGAAAGACTTAGTATTGATGCCTCTATTGAAGCCTCCAGACTACAATAGATATTATTTTATTTATATTTTCATGGCTAAAGGGATGGTTGGTATGGTTCTGGTTTTGGAGGACAATGAGCTCCATGAGAACATTGTCTACTATATTAGTCGAAATTTAGTTGGTCTTGAACTTAAATAATCTCACGTTGAGAAGCCAACCTTGGTTGTTGTACATGCAGTTCAAAGTTACAACATTATATATTACTTTGAAAAACTACTGTAGTTTTTGATGTCAATCCATTTCAATACGTCCTTACTAGTCATATCATAGGGCGGAAATACAATAAGTGGATTTCCAATTTGCAATAGTTTTACCTCGAATTTGCTTCAGGAAAGTCTAATAAATCACTAGTTTTTTCCAAGTTAATATCAGACTTCCCTTGACTGGATTAGGACATCATTCATGATGATTCATTCGCAGATGAACATATTTTCCTTATCTCGTCTTCGGACCCCTTGTATGGAGACATTTTTATCTATATTCAAACCTTGAAGTTCTCTCATCATTTGTCGAGAGACGATCGATGACATATATGGTATCAAGTTAAAAACTACCTTATCGTCGACAACACTTTGTATCATCGAGGCATAGATAATATCTTGCGTTGTTGCTTGAATCACGACGAAATTGAGTATGTTCTTAATGAATGTCACACTGGGACTTGTGGTGGTCATCTATCCGAGCTTGTGACAACCATCAGTTATGGGCATTAGTTCTTCGCCGAAAATCCATCCTTCTTCTGGGATCCCCTTTGTGGACTGTAGGGGAGTAACATAAACGATGGGGCTGTCGATCTGCTTGGATGATTACCCTGGGGTAACAACCAGGGCTGGTTGTCTTGGAGGATTGGGGATCTCGGCTTCTTGTTTCGGGCCCCCAGTTTGCTTCTTCTTCTCCTGTTGTTCCTCTTGGTCAGGTCCTGAATCTTTGGAGCCCTTGGCTTCCATTTTCTGTACATCTACGGTAGGAGGGTTCTTACCCTGTAAGACTGGGGGAAGGTAGCTCCTCCGGTGTTCCTGAAACTTGAATAAATCAACCATCTCCTCGGGTGACAAGGTTTGAACCCAACTTAGTACCTCGATATAGGATCTCGCCCCTCGGAAGATGTCGTCATGAGGCGAATGCTCATGTTCATACCTTTTAAGGCCACAACTTGCCATGTGATTTCCCATGATCATGTGTGGGTCGTGCTTCTTGAACTCAATGTGGATCAATTTAATATCTTCCAAATCCATTGCCTTGTCTTTCGTGTGTCCGAAATCTAATAAAGAATATGAATTCAAATGAATGGGGAAGGGCGGCCATACCTTCTTCGAAAATCCTTTAAGCTCTTTGCTTATGCCACCAATCACAGTTTACCTAGCGATTTCGTGGCAAGCCAACCTATCCGGTATGAATAATGGTAGAGCATAGGGGGGAACAGAGGTGTCGAAAACCCTGATGTATGAAAATTACGCCTCTACGTACCAGTCAGCTACGTTGCTCAAGTTGGTGGCGATGCTATCTGAAATTCGGGGTGGTGGGTTACCGAAGATGGAGATGTGCATTAGCACCATTACCCAATTGAAAATTTCATATATAAATTATGTTGCCTTATCTTCCCAAAGTTTGGAGTGGTAGACATGGATAGGCTCAGCCTCAGATGGAGTCCAGATCCAGTTCATTAGAGGAAAAGGCATCATGAAATAGACAACGTCCATGATGTAGGCGGACATAAAAAATGAAGCGGCCTTTCCATTCGCCCTCTGCATCCGATATTCAGTAATCCGGTTGGTTAAACTATCTTACAATAGTTTATCCCAGTCAAAAGAACAGCCTTCAGCGACTATATGAATGAGAGGCACCCACAAGAGAAACAAATGTGTGGTGTCCTCCTTCCCATACAACCGACAGGTCATCATTGCTATATATTTGAATTGCAGTTCCAGAGAGGAGATTGAAGAAACTCTGTTACCATCCACCCTGAACTTTGCAAGGTGTGAGACCCAATCCTTGATCAAATCAGACAAATTTATGTCGTATTGCACGCATTCTTTCTGCTTAAAACCTTCCAGAAACTCGGCATTGTGTGAGAAGTTTGGTGTGGGTGACAATTGGTACATCACCTGCAAATGTTCCGGTCTGAATGTCCCAATGGTCACCCTCTTCTCGCTAATAATGGTTCTAGTCGGGATATCCACATGATCTAATGCCCATCGGATCATATCATAATATGGAAGGAGTCATGGTCTGGCCGCTATCTTATGCATCTCTGATTGAACGATAATTTTGTATTTGGTGGCCAAATTGTCCTTCTCATTATCACTAGAATCATCTGAATAGTTCACCAATTCAGACTGAAGAACCTCGGAGACATATGACCAGGTTCTGACAGAATCAACACTTCAGGGTGAAGTATCGGAAACAGTATCTAAGCCTTGCCCTGAACTCTCAGCAATCGCCTTGGAAGCTTTTCGTGGAGCCATGATAGAGGACTCTGATTTATCTCTCCTGTAGTATAAATGCATATACATACATAAATTAGCCTGGCGAGAAAATCTTCTTTGCACAAGATAAAAATGAAATTTGAAACAATGAGAGAAAGAACTCTATATCTCGACCATTTAAAACCCCGGGGCCCTTATGAACGGAACGGTCAAAGCGTCTTTAGAGGAAGATTTAGAAATAAAAACAATATATTTACCTATCACTTCACCTCATTTCAAATAAATGCCATAAATGTTGATGGGTCGTAACACACGTTAACGCAAAAAACATTTAAATTTAACCTGCAGACGGTGCGTGTTACTATTTGTATTAAAGCACTAATTAATCTGGCTTAGCTTCTTTAATTAGGTTTTCTTTAAACTTTAATCACCCTTTTCGGCGTTCGCCATATCGGGAGATTTCATTCCTATCCTTCAAGATCCTAAAACTCAAGATCACGATGACGCGATCTAGTTAAGCAAAAATGTGATCTGGATTAAGTGTTTAATTAATCAGTGTTTAAATAATATCGTGATTTCATGAATCGGGGCTACGAAGGTAAAGTTTCTTGGAAGAGTGAATGTCGAGTCGCGAAACCCCGACATTGTTTAACTACGGTTTAAAATGACTTACCCCTGACACTAACCTGGGTGACTTGTAAAACTATCTCACAACTTTGCCTATCGGAGTTATGACGGTAAGACTTTTGGGGAGAGTGATCACCGAGACGCGAAATCCTGACAGTACTTAACTAAGGTTTAAGGAACTTTACCCTCAGTGCTAACCTGGGTAAGCTTTCAAAGTTGTTTCGCGACTTCGCGCATCGGGGCTTGGAAACCGTGTGACTTATAACTCCCAAAACGCGAAATTCCGAGGTATATAAAGGTGAAAAATCTCATTTAACGGTTATATGGAAATGGCTTAGGAGTACAACAGCCATCGTCACTTTGCATATCAGGACTACTGAGATTCTCAATGGGTAAAGGTCACGAAGTAAAAAACAACTTAAAGTCCAATCTTTGATTTTAAGAATTATATTTAAACCGGTTGAGAAAGGCGGCTCCAACAACCGCAATGACATTCCAATGCACCTCATCAAAGAGTTATACAACTTCGTCAAGACACCTCCACGACTACATCCAAATATTCCTAATTCCATCACATAACTCATCTAAGCAGGTCGCCCCATCTCTCTGCACATTTTCCCAACTAAGGCATCCTAAAATGCTACAATACTTCTTCAAATTTGCACCACTTGAGTGAGTCACCCTCAAGTATGTCATTTTTCACCGCAGAAACAGATTTCACTTGAACCACCAAGTCATCTGACTTCCCTTCAAATAACTCACTACAACACCTAGAAAATGCAAGAACTCAAAACCAATCGTACCTTTCCAATGGCATCCTTGGTTGCACCCAGGGTTCAAGTTTGTTGTCTTGTCCCTCCACACTGTTAGGAAATGATAAACACTTCCATGCTAAACCTAACATAAGAGAGGAAGAAATATTTAAACAAGAAAGTAAATGACAAAGCAAACACACAGTACACAGAGATTTTTCCCTGGAAACCCAAACAGGGAAAACCAACATTCCTTGATTGTTATTCTCTCTTATTGTCTTATTCATTCAAAATAAAAGGTTACGTGCCTAACCTTGGTCCTTACATAATACAAAATCGACATCATACCTTCTTTCTTTACACAAGAACAATCATGTAGCCAATTTGACTTACATCTGCATTACCAACAACCTCTACGATTATTGATTAGATATTCATTAGCTTTTACAATATTACAACATGCCTTCTTTATAGGATTTACAGTAGGAAAAACCCTAAAGAAAAGGTTCCCAAAGACGGTTACAGATCCACGCATATCATTGGCCACAAATCCCACGAATATCAATATTTTGTTACAGTCGACTACCAATTTGAATTACTAGTCGACTACCAGTCGACCTTCATTCAATATTCAGTCGGTTGCCACATGCCCCACTTTCGACCTCTTGTCGATTGACCTCTTTTACCTGTTGTCGATGTATTTGACTTTGAATTTACCTGGTCGAACTACCTCGACCTTTGAATTGTTGCCAATATATTCAACTTCAAATTTAACCGGTCGAACACCTTGACCTTCGTCTTGTTGTCGATTCCTTCAAATTTGACTAGACTGTCACTGCAAAGAATATAACAACCCAACATTCTCCCACTTGTTGTTTTCTTTGTTGAAACCAGGGTATCTCTGAACTCTCATTCACAGACCTAAGGCATCAATTCCCATTTCCTCTCTGCACCAAGATAACTTCACAACACTCACACACTTGGTCAAAGAATCTGTTATGTTTTCCAACGTGTCTACTTTCTCCAAAAACATCTTGTTTCTTTCCACCATGTCTCTCACGAAATGGTATTGTACATCAATGTGCTTCGTATTAGAATGGTTTAAGATGGTTTCTTTGCCAAAAATATTGTACTTTGACTATCACAACTGATCTTCATAACTTTATGCTCAATCATGATTCTTGAATGCAACCTTTGTAGCCATACTACTTATTTACTTACATGAGTGGCTACCATGTATTCAGCTTCTATTGTTGACAAGGCTACAACCATATGTCGCTTACTCATCTAGTTAATTTCTCCATCGAACATTTTGAACACATATCCATTGTTCGACCTTTATCAATCTAGATCTCTAGCCTAGTTGGTGTCGACAAAGCCATGTATATTTGCTTCACTATCATCTTCAAATTTTCCTTGGTAGCATATAGCATAATCTTTTGTGCCACACAAATATGTGAATACTCTCTTGAAAGATGTCCAGTGCTCCTTCCCAAGTGTCGACATGTACCCACTCAACACTCCCACTGCACGGGAAATGTATGGTTGAGTGCAGAACATCGCATACATTAGACTACCAACAAAACTTACATAGGGAACATGTGCCATTTCCTCTATTTCCTCATGTGTCCTTGGACATTGTTCAACAATTAGCCTTTCTCCCATAGGAATTGGCACCTTCATAGGTTTGCAATCCTTCATGTTGAAATGTTTCAAGACTGTTTCAATATAATTCTTTTGGTTCAACCATAGCTTTCTAAATTCTCTATCTCTCTTGATCTCCATTCTCAGAATGAAGTTCGTTGCACCAAGATCCTTCATGTTGAACTTGGAGGATAACTACTTCTTCACCTCCTCTATTGTGTTCATGTTGTTTCCAATCAGCAATATGTGGTCGACATATAATGCTACATATATGAAACACCCACCTTCTTCTTTGGAATATATGCAATGATCAAATTTGTTGCTCGCAAACCCGAAACTATGGATGTATGTGTCAAAATTTTGGTACCACATCCTTAGTGATTGCTTTATACTATAAAGGGATATTTTCAATTTGCGGACCAAATATTTCTTGTCTTTTACTACAAATCCTTCAGGTTGTTTCATGTAGATTTCTTCTACCAAGTCTGCATGTAGGAATGTTGTCTTTACATCCATATGTTCTATTTCTAGATCAAATGTTGCAGCTAGAGACATTAGTACTCTAATGGAAGTTAATTTTGCAATAGGGGAAAAAATATCACTGAAATCGACTCCTTTAACTTGGGAATATCCTTTCGCTAGCAATCAAGCTTTGAATTTATCGACTTGAACGGATGTGTTCATCTTCTTCTTGAATACCCATTTTCTACAGAAAAACTTTATTCCACTAGGTAATTTGACTAAGTCCCGTGTCTCATTCTTTTACAAGGATTCCATCTCTTTGTCCATGGCATCCTTCCAAAGTTTTCCCTCTACTGAGTTGATTTCCTCCCCGACTAACTTGGTCTCATCATCGGTGCCAGTTAACATGAATGTGGAATGTAAGTTGGGCATACTATACCTCTCGACTAGTTTTATTACTCGTTCTTACCTCCTTACAACTGGGGTTGGTTGTTCCACCTATTATTTTGATTCATTTGACTCATCTGAATCATCTTCTTCGTTCCCCAGTTCAAACCGCACATTCTCTGGATCATTCTCTGTTTGAACAATTTCTTCAGGCTCAGACTTCCTTCTGACTTATTTGAAGACCATATATCGATTGTACACTATTTTCCTTGATGCAGAATCTTATATCTTACATCCTTTCATTCCTTCTTTGTATCCAATGAAAATAGACTTGACTGCCTTCTTTTCCATCTTGCTCCTCTTTTCCTTGGGAACATGCACAAATGCATCATAGCCAAATACTTTGAGATGTGAGACCGAAGGCTTCTTACCAGACCATACCTCATGTGGAGTCGTGTCGACTAGTGCCGATGAAAGAGGCATATTCAATAGATACTTTGCAGTGTTGACTGCCTCTGCCCAAAATTCTTGTGCGAACCCAGCACCACTCAAAATGTTCCTTTCCTTGTCCATCAATGTTCTGTTCATTCTCTCAGCAACTCCATTTTTTGTGGGGTATATGGTGTGCTATGCCACACTGCTTGCAGAACTAATCAAAATCCTTTACATAGAATTCACCACCATTGTCAGTTCTCAACACCAAAATCTTCTTATTTGTATGGTTTTCTATAAGAGATTTAAACTCTTTGAATTTCTCTAAAACCTCTGCTTTCTTCCTTAGAAAATATATCCATGTATTCCTAGAAAAACCATCTATGAAGGAAACATAATACAAGGATCCAACAAATGAAGGCACTGAAACAAGGCCAAACACATCATTATGAACCAACTCTAGAATCCCCTTTTCCCTTATCGCTCCAGATGGGAACCTCACCCAACTTTGTTTTCCATTTATGCAATGTTCACAAAATTCAACGAGAATTAACATTAATGATTCAATGTTAGATTTGATAATTTTCATGATCTTGACACTATAGATGACTTGAAGCTAATCACATCTAGATATATTGGTGGTACATTGATAATGCTAAGATGTCTCAAGAACATTAAGGATGATTATTTGACTACATGTGATTACAAATGATTGATATACAATAAAAGGGTTAGGTGCAATCACATCATGATATGCAATACTTATCATTTAATTTGTGGAATTATTGCTTCTATGGTGCCCTATGTTGAATAAGAATAGTAGCATCCTTATCTTTGAACTCTTTATTCTTAGAATCACAGTGAAGGATAAGTAGCCACTCTACCTTGTTAGAAGTAGAGACCTAGTAATGTTGAAAAGACTAGAATTGATTATTCACAATCTTTGACGATTCTAATTTGATAATATTCATGATAAATCAATAGCGATATTGTGATTTTTATTTGATAGTGCTAAGCATATTGAGGATCTAGATAGTATCAATGACTTATTTTGAATGATGATGGGGATGATAATATAATAATAATTGAATCCAAATTGATTGTCATTGAATATGATAACCTAGATTTGATTGATGAAGGTGTGTGATTTGGAACTTGAAACTAAAGATGTTTTCATATTTGGTTTTGAAGTATCGAATTGGCTTCGAAGTCATATCCCTATTAAGAGGGAGAGATTTGTAACACACATTGGCGTGTGTGGTTACTATGATATTTTCTTTTGTTTGTGATAATAGGTGTTGTTGTTGATTATGGATGATCACCTCTTCATTGATTATTAAGTTAGCCAATGCTTACAAGAATCATCCTCCATGGATAATAGTTGTGTCTTTACTCAATCATTAGTTATTGATGAATGCTACCTTGACAATAGGTGATGTGTTCCCTTTCAATAATTATTATTAAGCTATGTATTATGTATTAGCTACCATCTAGATAGACTTTGAGTATATTACATTGTCATTTGGACCCTTCTTTTGGGATGATCCCTAGTTAATATTTACTTGCCATGAGACATATGTGTGACCTAATGAATGTATCCTTGATGGTTTATTATGAGTAATCCTTATTTGATATGAGGTTTACAGGACAAGGTGTTATGATTTTTTGATGTTTTTTTATTTGATCTTACTAATAAGAGATGGTGTTCTGGACTCACCAACCCCTTGTGATTACTTCTACTAATGATTGAGTATGATGGACCTAGACTCCTATGTGATTGTCTAGATTGTGATAAGTACTAATATTTATTAAGGACAATAATAAATGTTATTGATAATGACTATGAAGCATTGGAAATTATTGGATGAGGGTTAGCATGATTAGTCCTTGATAGTATGGTTGATACTATGTACACTTGTTGTTTAGCATGTCTATAGATGTGTTGATATTAATGATGATATTGCATGAAGCATTGTTATTATTAATGATATCTATGAAGTAATGATCACCTTTAATGATCATTTACCATGAACTATCCTTTTCATGAGATGATTGATAATGTATAAATACATTGGATGCATGTCCATTTAATGTGGTTCATATTATGATTTCTTATATATGCATACCTTGTTATAATGTATACATGCACATGATGCCTTGCCATTAATACATTTCATATTATAGTTACATTAATTATGATGATGATGTTTCATACACATTGGTATCTTGAAGATACTAACCTATTATAGGTGGAGACATAGGTGGACAATGGGGAAATTCACTCAAGAGAAAGGATTGTGTCTCAATGAGGATGACTATATGATCCAAGTGCCTAGGAAGCCTGGGAAATGAGAAGGACTTGTAAAAACGACCCCCAAAGTTAACTTGGGTAAAAGAGTAGAAAGGGAAAGGGTTGTAACTCACTTTTACCCTATTCTTGACACTTGTAAATTCAACCTCAAGACCAAATTCTCCCTTGCATGGAAAATGGGAAGACCAAGAGATAAATATCAAGGAGATGTTACATTAAGATGGATTATAAACTAAGTGGTGTGTCCATTATCGGGGGATAGTTCATGGAAATTGGTTTTGGGGAATTTGGTATTATTGATGCACTTATGTTATGATATTGGTGATTTGGGTAGATCTATGTCTATCACAACCAAGTCTATGTGGATTAAGGGGCTACAAGTGTACCTACAACAAGAGGAGGTACTAAAGCTCAGTTTTCTTAGATCCTTGTACTATATTCCTTTGGGCCTAAATTATAGAATTACATTGCTCTTGTGGTTGTGATCACTCACTGAAGGTGGTAGTAAGATCCTTTCAAAGAAAGATGCCACTATTTTTGTGGTTGTGATCACCAACTAAAGGTGGTAGTAAGATGCTTTCTTGAATATGGGTTCCACTAGTGTCACGGTTACAACCATTAGCTAAAGGTGGTAGTAATACCCCTACACACCATAATCCCATGGGATTTGGAGGTGCTGCAAGTCCAAGAACCTGTCCACCACACCTAGGCTAAACTGTTGTAATCATATCTTATTTATTCCTAAGTAGTTTCAGTTGGATTCTTGAGATTACTATGAGTTTGTGATTTCCTCATCTCATTTAGCTTGAGCCCTGCTCAGGAGGAAACACCTATGGAGGTGGTTAGATTGGTTGGGTGGAAAATCAACCCTTGATGTGATCTCCCCCTTTGTTTATTGAAGATTGGTTCATGAGATCTTGTTGGAGACTACTTGTAGGAGTTGGAGCGCAGTGAGATCAACCTTGGACTCTTGTGAGCTATCATGTTACATACACTTTTGTATTTAAGTATTTAATTGTGCATTGATGTTTATTTAAATTATGGTAAATTTGCATGTTCTCTATGGATATTAGGGCATGTTCCTTATCTTGCATTCTTGTTAGATATGCATGTGCTTGAATGATTCAAAATCTTGTAAACTTGATGTATATATAATCTTAGAAAAAATGTGTGTGAAGGTAACACCCTGATGGGTTGTTACACAAAGTTATGAATACAAATTCCAAAGTCCTTTATTTATTTATTGGACTACAATTTCTCATGATGATTTAGTCCATCTTGATCATTAGGATGCATGAACATATTCCTTAGGATTCCTCTAGCATTGAGTTGCAATAACTCTAAAGGGTATCATAACTTTATTTTAAGATCTCTTCTTCATATATTATCCATATTTCAATGAATGTATGCTTATGTTGGAGAAATTGGATTCCTCTAGTATTGACATACAATAACTCTAAGAGGTCTCACAACTCTATTTTAGTTGCAATAACTCTAAGGGGTCTCACAACTCTATTTTAGGATCTCTTCTTCATACATTATCCATATTTCAATGAATGTATGCTTATGTTGGAGAAATTATGAGTGCACCTTGAAAACCAAGAGATCATCCCTTGAATCCAAATAAAGGACAAATCCATGAAGCCTTTAGAGAATGGAAGATCAATCAAACCAATAAACAATTGTATTTTATTTTATTTGCAATCAATAAAATAGTTCCCCCCATAAATCTTGTATTTCATTGAGTTATTGTTCATGGATTCCATTTATATCTTTGGGATTTTGTTGGCCTAACCTTTAGCAATTGAATTCCATTGTATACGTGGATAGTAGAAATCTTTTGTTGTTTCTTCTTGTGTGTAGGACTATTAGGTGAAGATCATTGTAGTCAACTTTAGTGACTCAACATATCATGTTGTCAACCTTAGTGACTCTATACTCACCACGGATCAACCATATGAACAATGTAGTAAACCATATGTTCAATCATATAGTCTTCTATATCAAATATGTAGTAAATCACGTGGTTGACCAAATTGCCAATGTCTAGCTAACGATATAGTCAACTAGTCAACTATGAGGTTAATCATGTGTCCAACCATATACTCAACTATATAGTCTTCCATATCAATTGTATCAACTCTATAGTCAACCATGTAGTTAATTCAACTATATAGTCAATTATTTGAACCATGTATCCTATTATAGTTAACCATATGATCCAAGTGTGCATTTATTCAACTAAAGGCAAAAGAAAAAA
Organism: Picea mariana; assembly: GCA_032191745.1. Classification (NCBI taxonomy): domain Eukaryota; kingdom Viridiplantae; phylum Streptophyta; class Pinopsida; order Pinales; family Pinaceae; genus Picea; species Picea mariana. The sequence continues at coordinate 3,912 of JASDQU010504424.1, read as the reverse complement.
ACAATGAAAAAAGACAATTAATAATTATACAATTTGATGTGGATTTCATTAAATTAATTAAATTAAATAATGTGTAAACATAAAGGGAACAATTTGTCATTGAAGGTTGGGCTAAATAGTTGCTACATGGTCAGCTATAGAATGCATTGAGTATAAATATAAGAACCTTGAAAAAGGGGAGATAACAACATTAAACATTACCAAGATGAAATTTTAAATATTGGAGGATTTATTTTTATTTCTCACATTTACAATACTTTTAATCTAACAATCAATAATTTTTTTCCTAATATTTAGATGGAAGGCCTTATTGTTCATATTTTTACTAGCTATGGTAAAAATAATCCTTCAAATTATATGACTATTATGATAAGCCCTCTTCTATCTAAGTTGTATGAATATTGGAGAAGAAGACTAGTTCGTGGCTTGAAGTCATGGTAAAATAGTTAAGGGTTCCTAGAAAATATTCTTCTTTGTTTTTTTTATAACTTTTAGAAAATATTTTGACACAATTCCTTGAAATAACCTCTAAAAGAGGTTAGAAGATATTGGTGTTCCTTTTGGGTTTAGTATAGTAATAAGGCATTGTGATAGGGGCATTAGGAGTTTAGAAATAATGAGGGTTGTTGATCAAAGGAAATCAATTATAATATAGTAGTTAATCAAGGTTGTCATTTGTCTCCTACTATTTTTGGTATTTATATTGACAAGTTAGAGGATTTCTTGGAGGTAGTAGGTTGTGTAAGCATGACCATCGTAGAATTAGTCATCATCCCCCTTCTATATGCAAATGATATTGTCATTTTACCAAGATACCCCTCTAACTTGATAAGTAACATAAAATTATCAAAGAATTATGTACTAACTCCATGATGTCTATAAATACAAATAACGCAAAAGTAGTGATAAATAAATTGAAATAAAGATCACACACCCTAATATTATTAATAATGATAACTTTGAATAATTCCATTTCTATAAGTATCTCAATTTGATTTTCATCATAAACTAATTTGGAACCATAGCGTCGAAAAAAAAATGGAATTTGTCAATCTTACTTTGGTCTTGAGAACAATTGTAATGTTGTGAAATTTTGGTTTTGGGAAAAAAAAGGAGGTTCTCTTCAACACCCATGTTACCCTAGTGATTATGTAGGTTGTGAGGGTTGGGGCTATAGTATTTATAGGTAAAGCTTGAGGAAAATCAAGCAATTTCTAGGTAAACTTAGAGGAAAATCCAACAAATCCATAAGCTATTTATAATAAGTAACCTTAAAATTAAGTACAATAACCCTTATCATATCCTCATTTTATAAGTTGGGATTTATCCTATTGAAAGTAAGGTTATGATCATGAACATAATGTACAAGCAAAAGCTAATTAACATGAAGAATAAGAGGGTGCTTCAAACATTAATAAATGTCACTCAAAGGTCAAAATAGGTTGACTAGACATGCATTATCTTGATTAAACTATTGAGGGATAGTGCAAAAGGACACCCTCCAAGATATAAACATTGTTAAAAGAACTAGATCATAATTAAAATTTGAAAGAAAAAGTCCACCAATATGGAGATTGAAAATAAGAGAAAGTGACATTAAAACAAAGAATCAATTAACCCAAGTTAGAAGATGAAATTATTTTTTCTTTGTTGCAAGATTAAGAAATAAAACATATGTTGACAAAGCCCAGGATGGAAAAAAGTTGTCTCTTCGAATACAAAACCCTTCCAATACTAAACCTACAAAGACATTAAATCTAATTTCCAAAACAATCTCATAAATTAAACTAATTAATTTAAATTTAATAAATTAATATAAAGATTTGATTTTAATGGACAATAATCATCATTCATATATATTATTAAAATATTATTTTTTTTAAACTATAAAGAAAAATGTATTTAAATGAGGGATGAAAGGTAAAGTTACAATGCCATGGAAAAAAAAAAATTAGAATAAAGAAAAAAATAAAGTTAATTTGTAGTGGTGGACAATAATAATTAGTGATAGTTGTCCTCATTACCATTACCATCTTGTTAACGAATAATTTAAAGAAAACCAAAAATAATTTTTTTTAAACTATAAAGAAAAATGTATTTAAATGAGGGGTGAAAGAGAAAGTTACAATGTTATAGAAAGAATACAAAACCCTTCCAATACTAAACCTACAAAGACATTAAATCTAATTTCCAAAACAACCTCATAAATTAAACTAATTAATTTAAATTTAATAAATTAATATAAAGATTTGATTTTAATGGACAATAATCACCATTCATATATATTATTAAAATATTTTGTTTTTTAAACTATAAAGAAAAAATGTATTTAAATGAGGGATGAAAGGTAAAGTTACAATGCTATGGAAAAAAAAACATTAGAATAAAGAAAAAAATAAAGTTAGTTTGTAGTGGTGGACAATAATAATTAGTGATAGTTGTCCTCATTACCATTACTATCTTGTTAACGAATAATTTAAAGAAAAACAAAAATAATGTGTTTTAAATTATAAAGAAAAATGTATTTAAATAAGGGATGAAAGAGAAAGTTATAATGTTATGGAAAAAAAAAGGTTAGAATAGAGAAAAAAATAAAATTAGTTTGTAGTGGTGAACAATAATTACGCCGAAAGGCGTATACCTATTGACAATGAGCAGATTTAATAGGGGTTTAGTGCTTAATAAGTTTTCTATGAACAAGATTAAATATGGCTGGAATATTCTTAGTAGTCACACAAAATGAATGGCTGTGATTTCAATCATTAACTTCCTAGCTATTATAAAGACATCAGTTTATGTGTTTACTTTTTTACATTTACCTAATCATATTTAAAAATTACTTTGATAGCTAACTGATTGCCACGTAAGTGATTAACAGAAATTAAAATTTTAACACCAGATAAATGAAACCCAACAATTTATTTGTTAATAGATAATAAAATTTAATATATTCTTTTAAGGATTCATTTCATCTTCTCAACCTTTCGGCGTTCACCAGCAGCTATTTTGCTGCTGTACTAGTAATTAGTGATAGTTGTCCTCATTACCATTACCATCTTGTTAATGAATAATTTAAAGAAAAACAAAAATAATTTGTTAACCAAAATAATTTAAAGAAAAAACAAAAACAATTTAAAAAAAAATAAAAATGATTTGTTAACCATAATAATTTAAAGAAAAACAAAAATGATTTAAAGAAAAAAGAATATAAATATTTAAAAGAGGAAGATGAACCCGAATCAAGAGATTGAATATAGGAAGGGAGAAGGTAATACTAGAATAGCCACAAATTTGTGGCTGGTGAACGCTGAAAGGATGGCTCGCAAAACCTGAACCGTCGGGACCAGAGGTGGATGGAAGGAGTCGGAAGGAGTTGGCTAGAAGGAGGCAGTGTGTCTCTGGTGAAGGCCAGAGGTTTAGGTTAGCATAGAAAATGAAACCCTAATCACTCATATGTGGCAATCAGCTAGCCACCATAGTAAATTTTAAATATGATTAAGTAAAAGTAAAAAAATAAACATGTAAACTGATGTCTTTATAATAGTAAGGAAGTTAGTGGTTGAAATCACAATCATTGATTTATTGGGACTACTAAAAATATTCCATCAATATTTAATTTTGTCCATACAAAACTGATTAAGCACTAAAAACCTATTAAATATACCCATGATCAATTGGTGTAAGCTTTAAAAAAAATTCTTATATAACTCTGTATTTTGTATATTTTGTATACGGTTAAACATTTTCAAAAGTTGCAATCATTTAGATATTTTTATATTATTTTATATAAAGTTGATATTATTTTATATAAAGTTGATTCGAATATTGTACGTTTTCCGTACAATGTAATCAGTCATCTTGTTTCTTACTTATCATGGAATCCAATTCAGCATCTTCATTCTTTACTTCACA